>JAFBJS010009833.1:12103-61248 GCA_016785265.1 Paraplagusia blochii | reverse complement strand
CGGAACGCTGTATGTCCCTCTGGACCGGGGGAGGGGCGCTGGGGGTCCGTCCACTCGGATCACTTGCCCCACCTCCATGGATGGACAGTCACGGCGCACGTGTCCGAGCTGTCCGCACCCCAACACTCCTGCCCAGACGCCTGAGCGGCTCTCTGTGGGGCTGAGGCGGTATCCTGGGCACCCGGGACCTGTAACAAAGGAGAGGAGACTCTCATTAGGGGTTCCTGTTTTGGCTGGGGTCTTATAATTGGAGTAGGGGGGGGTGCTGTCCTCCGTCGGGGCATCGGTGTCGGGCGGCCCTGCTGTCTAATTGAGCCCTCTGCTGGTAGCTGGGGATGGACCGCCAGGTGGTTCTCCGCATGGTCGACCGCCCCCTGCAGGCTGTCCGGCCGATGGCACCTGGCCCAGTCGGCTGTTCGTGGCGGAAGACCCCCGATGAATTGTTCCACCACCACAGCCTCCAGCATCCTTCTCTCCCCCGCTGACTCCCCCGGTTGCAGCCACCTAGCGGCTGAATCACGTAGCTGCTGGGCGAAGGTGAATGGCCTGTCTCCGGTCCAAGCCTCGCTCCCCGGAAACGGCGTCGATGGTCTTCGGGGGAGAAACCCAGTCAATCCAACACCGCCTTTCTCACGTCCTGAAAACTTCCTCTTGTGGCCGCCGGCAGAGCCAGCGCCGCCGTCTGCGCGTCCCCGGAGAGTAGCGGTAGAAGACGGACCGCCCACTCCTCCTGTGGCCAGCCGCACGCCGTTGCCGTGGTAACAAAGGCGTCCATGAACAACTGCGGGTCGTCGGTCTGTCCCATCCTCTGCAGGGCCATCCCTGCCAGGGAGATTCCAGCTGTCGGGGAAGCCGTCGCCTGGCCCATCTGGGCCAACTGCCGGGCCAGAGCCCCTGTCTGCGCTCGCAGCTCCGACAGCTGCTCATTGTGAGCCACCACCTGATCACGATGCATGGCGACGACTTCTCCCAACATTGTCGCCAGTGCGCCAATCTGCTTCTGTGCTGTCATTCGTCCAGTGTAGTTGGGCGCCAAAATGTGATGAATGGGGTTCTCTGGACGCAAATACAGAAGCAAGTGTCAAAGTCTCAATTGTTTATTGACAGCAGAATGAACACAGGGCAGTCCCGTGTCTGCGATTTGACAACAAGTTCAGGCTGCTCCTCCGTAGTTGCAGCATGTCACAGCTGATCTCCTGTCTCTCATTAAAACAATTGCGCTCACCTGTGCCCGGTGCAGCGTCAGCCTCACCACTGGTCCGCTCTCCCAGCCACAGCTGATCACTAACCACTGCCCCGCCCTCACACCATATTTTCAGCCATGTCGATTGTGTACGGTACAGCACGGAAGTATTGTAGAACTTAATGGAACTTTTGAATTTTCAACGCCGTCCTATCAGGTACTCACGTACTCACGTAACATCTATGGCGTGATACGTATCACGAAATAACATGATACTATCACGAAATAATGTAAAACTTATCACGTTATAACGTGATACTGAGCCAATTTTTTTTTTCTAAGTGTGGCAGCAATACGCTCCAGTAGGAAATATTGGAGGTTCTTCATGATTTTTATTTTTCTCTGTGTTTGACGACTTTCATGATTCTTATGATTCCTTGTGTTTGACGGCTTGTAGTCTTGTATATTATTATTATAGCCGTGTAGGGTGTTATTTCGATGATTCACTATGTTTAAAGGAAGGACAACTTAGGAAGGCTACATCCTTGAAAGCTGGCCAAAGAACTTCTTGTTCGGCCAGAGGAACATCTTCCTGTTATCAACCACCTGCACGGCCCTTCATACATAAACTTCTTATGCTTTAACCACACATTATGTTAACCAATGAATGTTTTGATGATGTTCCGATCACGCACTGTATTATCCAATAGAAAACCAGCGAATATGTTAACCAATGATTGTGAAATTCATCTAATAAAAGCCAGGTGAGGGGACACCCAATATGGGACTCTGAGAACGAGTGTATGGGTGCCCCCCTCCATGGAGCTGTAAAACTTTGAATCTAGTCTTTGACTTATTTGTCTTAACATCTTTATGGTATTTGATGCAGGGATAGAAAATCCCCAACACCATCCTTCTCGGCAAAGGAGGAAAGGGCCGGCAGGGGGTTCAGTAATATTAACTTTAGTTTTTTTTTTTTAGCACAGAGCAAATTTCTGAGCGTCTGTAATGTCTGAACGGCATGACTCAGCACTATGAACAGACAGATAGAAACTACAGTAAAGGAAAGTAGTTGATCGTCATACTCATAATCACGTTGACTATAAGTTCTTATTTATATTTATTACCTTGAGTTCAAGATTCGTGTCTAACAGCAGGTTTAGAAATGGGATTGTGTCACTGCAATGAAATATTGTCATGAAAAAACAAAGATGAGATTCAGATAAACAATCACATCAATCTGATTTCAACAATAAGGTCATCTGTCCTTTACACTTACCAGTTCTCTGTCATCTTCATTAGATCTACAGAACATTTAAGGATTCAAGAAAGCTTTATTGTCATTGCAACACGTTAGACATATGATAAACGAAATAAGATACTCGAATCCCGAATTGAGGCAAGAGAGAGAGAAGAAGAGAGAGAGAAGGGGAGAAGTAATGCAGTGACAACAATTGCATATTATTATGTGTAGGGGAGTGAGTGAGGCAACAAGAACCGAACAAATGAATTACAATGACAGATGAATTACAGTGACAAGATGATGAATACAGTTTACAGCAGGGGTCACTAACTGGCGGACCACGGTCCGTGTCCGGACCCAGGGGTAATCCTGTACGCACCCGGATCTATAATCTATTTATACGGTAGATTAATTTAACGAAATAGTTTTAAGGTGCACAGCTTTTTTATTGTTTTCACCTAACGTCGTTGTAACACAGGAAATAAACTGACCAATCGTGTACAGGTTAAATTATCCTACGTTGTGCTTTTCAGCCAATCAACTCTCGGCGTTCTCGGCAGTTAACAGCGGGAGGCAGAGTGAGAGGGAGAGAAACAGCTGCAACAGAAGGAGACGTGGAGAGAGAGAGAGTCAAGGGAGACAAGGGAAGCGGGTTCAGAGAAACTGAAAGTGTTTAATTGTTAATTGTTGATTTGTTATGATTTGTATTGTTAAAGTGGATGAGATTGTTCTGACAAGGTGTGTTAAAAAAATTTTTTTAAGCTGTTGCTACACCTTATTTCTCTTAAGTTAAGAGCTTTATTTGAAGATGTTAATACTACTACAAAATATATATTATATTATATAATATAGTATACATAACACTCTGGCAAGTTGGACATGACGTTACGGACCTTTATTTGAATATTTTTTTTTTTTTTTATGACTGGACCTCTTGGCGTTTTAGTTGAATACCCCTGGTTTACAGGTTTCCAGCAGAATTCAACAGTCTGTCAGCTTCAGGGAAGAAACTGTTCCTCAGTCTGGTGGTCCTGCTTTTGATGCCATGCAGCCTCCTGCCTGACGGGAAACTGACGAACAGTGAGTTTGCTGGGTGGGTGGAGTTCTTCATGATGCAGGAGGCCCGTTTCCTGCATCCGATGTTGTATATTTCTGTGGTGGAAGGGAGGCTGCGTCCTACGATTCTCTGTGCAGCTTTCACTACCCACTGCAGAGACTGCTGCTGAGCAGCTGCCATGCCACACAGTGATGAAGGATGACAGTACACTTCTCACCATGCATCTGTAAAAGGATGTTAGGACTGATCTCCCCAGTCTGGCACGCCTCAGCCTCCTGAGGAAGTAGAGATGCTGGTGGTCAGGAGGTATTGGTCTTCCAGGTGAGGTCGTCTGAGATGTGGGTGTCCAGGTACCTGTAGCTGGAGACAACTTCTACTGCTGTTCCTCCGATGTGAAGGGGAGGTGGGGGCCGTCTGCCCCTTCTGTAGCCAATTATCATCTCCTTGGTCTTGGTCACGTAGATGCAGAGGTTGTTTTCCCTGCACCAGCTTTACAGATGTTGCACCTCCAGCCTATAGTCGGACTCGTTATCGTTGATGATTTGTCCAACCACAGCTGTGTCATCTGCAAACTTCATGATTAAACAGCCTGCGCTCAGCGCTTTGCAGTCGTGCGTAAGCAGGGTGAGGGGGCTCAGCACACATCCCTGGGGGGATCCAGTGCTGAGCTTGATGGAAGAAGAGGAGATGCCACTGATCTTTACAGACTGCGGCCTGTCGGTCAGGAAATCTAATACCCAGTTGCAGAGGGTGGAGCTCAGTCCGAGGGTTGATAGTTTATGGACCAGTGTCTGAGGGATGATGGTATTGAAGGCCGATGTGAAGTCCACAAAGAGTGGACGTACATAGGAGTCCTTCCTCTTGTTATATGAAAACTGGTGCCAAATGGCTGTTGAAAGGTTGAAGGGTGTGACCTGCTAAGGGCATTAGCAGGTTATGCCTGACTAAAATGTAACTGAAATCGAGCACTATTTAAGTGAAAACACAAGGGAAGTCACATGTGAACATACAATCCCTTGTTGAAAAGAACCTTCTCAAGTCTTTCATCCATTGATTTCTTCAGTTTTTGTTTAGTAACTGCAGGAACAGCCTTGGACAAGGACAGAATAGCCTCCCAGAGCTGTTGTTGAGATGTGAACTTCCTCCCACCATCATAAACACTTCTCTTGATGATGGTCCAAGGGTTCTCGATAGGGTTGAGGTCAGGGGAGATGCAGATGTATTCTTTGCAGCATGGCATAGTGCATTGTCATTCATGAAAATTATCTTGTTCCAAAAAAGCTTGATTCTTCCTTTTGAACCATGCAGGAAGTGTTCTTTGAGGAACTCCACATACGTTGTGGTATCATCTTCACACAGTCAGGGATCCTGAAAGGGCCCACAGTGTGGTGCAGAGTTGTGTATTATGAACAGACTTGTGTATTATGTGGAGACAAAGTGTTGGACAATATTGATGTGCAGTGTCATTGTAGAATTGTAGAAAATTTAGTACCCACGGTAAGTGAGACACAACATAAACTGGCACCTAGATAACAGTAACAAGATGTACCTATTTCAATGTCAAGGTGCAGGACGCACAACATTCTACATTTCAGAGGTCCGACGAATATCTCGTGATATGACTGTCTGAGAATGTCCAAGAACTGTATAAGAAGAAAACGCCTGGATTCCAGTATTTGTGATTTGTTGGTGAGACTGCTGATTGGTTGATTCGTGTTGGACCTGCCAACATTAAATGCCTCCTGGATGGGCATTAAATGCCTCCTGTAATCTCAGACCTCAGTATGGAAATAAAATACAGTCCTCTTCAAACCTCACTAATATACAACTCTCCTTTTTCCCTCTTATCTGAGCCACATAGTCCAATAACCTGCAGCCTGCAGTTAAAACACAGCCTGCAATTATTAAAATAAAACAAACTAACATTTATTGATAGTCATATTAATTAAATGAGTAAAATAAATAGATTTAAACTATGATTAATTAGCATAGCATTTTTTTATGGCATTATTGTGTTTTTTTTTTCTGTGGCAATGCTGAATCAGAAAGGTCCCGCCTACTTGTACAACTGTACCGTGGACTGAAATGTTTCACAGGGTTTACAATGCATTTATCCTGAACCACGCTTAATTTTTCTACTGGTGGCTTTGGTACTCATGTCGAACGTAGAAGCCACACTGGAGGATTGTTGTGGTTGCCAAGACTCCGATCCTCTTACAGCTGCCTCCTCTTTATATTCTTTTTATATTCTTTATAAAAATAAAAAAACAAAAACAGGTGCTTCTTTTCTAAGTGCAGTATTAAGTTTGTTATCCCTAACGTTTTAGTCGTTGACTCTCAACGGCTTACTTTTGATTTGCAGCCATTACAAACAGCGTGTTTTTGTATCGTCCTGGCACACTTAAAAAAAAGTCTGATCTGAACGCATTGAGCTGCCATCACCGCGCATGCGTGTCAATGTGACGGCAGAAATCGAGAATTTACGACAGTGTTGGGCCGATCACCAATTGGGTTGGATGGATATTAAACTGGCGTTTTAGATCAGCGGCCGATTGACTGGTGCATCTCTAGGTAAAACACTTGAAAACAACAACAACACTAGGACTGTTTATGTTCCATTTTGATGTCCTTTCAGTCCTTTTTCTATTTTTACACGTTTTTGAAAAAAATCTCCAGTGAGACACTAGGGAGGTGCTAAAGAGCCGCATGCGGCTCCGGAGCCGCGGGTTGCCGACCCCTGCCCTAGTCTAACTATCTCTGGGTCGTCCAATACTTTCTATCTAAACTGTCTAAGAGAGATGAGAGTCTTCTCCGAGGGTGAGCAGGGTCCTGGTTCTGGGTTGAGTCCATCCTTCGTCCAGGGACTGAGCAATGCACTAACTAATTTTTCCAGACTCTTACATCCATATTTATGCCTTTTCTCCCCTCTCTCCTCCTCTTCCTATGTTTCATTTTACGTTACCATGGCTTATTGGTCATTACTTCAGCAGGCCATGTTGGGTTTTTTTCCATGCCCTGTCCTCCAGATGTCTTCCCTCCCCTGTAAGCCTCAGCATCCATGATAACACAACTTTTAACAGATACCTTTTTTCAGTTACAATCATTTCACTTTAGACAGATGCATTCTTCTGTTATAATAATAAACAACATTTTAGCCATCAGCACATTAAACAACAATAAATATTTGATCATTTATCACTTCTTTTCATGATTTCATTATCTTAATCCTTCCAGACACAAACATATATACATAACATTTATATATGTTTGTGTCTGATGAAATATATAACATTTCATCATCAAAACGGAATCATATATTAATATATTTCATGCTTTAGATTTAAACTTATATAATAATTTAAACTTATAATAATCATATTACTCAAAATCACTCATTGATTTAATACACTCTCGTTATGCATTACCACGTTTTATCATGTTGTTCTTTCACCCAGCATGAAGGACAGGTCTCAATGTGTTCTAATAACATGTCACTCACATAATCCTTCTATTTTCAGCTGAAAAAGGAACATTTTTTTCACCTATATAACTTTATTAATTGACGACTATGCGTTTTGGAAACTGAGCTCAACCATTCTTGACAAGATGAAAGAAACATGTTTGTTTCACATTAGAACATCAGTTTTAGAACATAACTGCGATTCAGACTCCTTCAACTAATCAGCAGGTACACTCCAGGTACCTGCCGATTGGTTGAATGACACAGTCATCAAAGGATGTGATCTGTGATGTTGGGTGATCTCTTCTGAATGGCTGAGTGAGGACCACATGGTTCTTGACCTCACTGAGGTAGAGGAAGGGTGCCATTTGTAAAGGGTGCGGAAATTACTAGTAGAACTAGTAAAGTAACAAGTTACTTTTTTTAACTTGCCCAACACTGTTAACATCCAAGTCTGTGTCTTTGGGACAGGCAATGGTGTAATTAAAGTGGCTGAAAATTGGAAATTTATATTTATATATTATATTTATATAACGCTGCAGCTGCTCAGGAGAAGCCTGACAAAGGATGCAAAAATTGCAGACAAAGGACTGCCCCGTGGGCTTTGTGCTGTAATAAATCATTGAGACTTTGGTGTGTTGGTGCGGCGAGCGCGGGCAGTTCTGTTGCCACACACTTGTAGACTGGTTGACGAGCACTATAGTCCTCAGTGTTTAACTCAATGTTCTATTAAAGACAGACTCCTGTACGTTGTTGTCCGAACCTCTTCTAATGACTTGATATTTAGCACAATAGCATTTCCATTGTGTTTAAAAATAAACTAGCATAGCATAATTAGATTAGTTTGTGGTTAAGTAGCCTTAGTCATAGTATCAGAAACTTAGCAGTGAACTTAGTTTCACAAAAACACTAGCAAAGATTGACGTATAGATGAATTTTATTACAGCAAGCTAAACACTACAAATCTCCCGCACAAGTCCAGAACCAAAAACATTTGGGCTAAGACAGCAGTCAGAGACTGTTCAAACTGTCTGACAAATGCAGTTCAAACACCAGGGCTGAGACATAAACGAAGACGGAAGGCAGGTCAAATTGGGAGGGCAAGAGACCAAGACTGGTTGAAGCAAAATCACAGGTTGCGTTACCCACAGGTCAGGCAGAGAACAGTTTACATAAAAGAGCAGGTCGGTACAGAAGGGCAGAAGAAACATATGAAAATCACAGGAAAACAAGGTTGGTACCGGATAAGCAGGCTCAGGAAAAAACGCTGCAGAGTCATGAACAATCAAAGACAATCTGGCAACTTTGCTCAGGTTAAATACTCAGCCAATGAGCAAAGTTGCCAATTGGTTGGACAAACAGAAGACACAGAGCCATTGGCTAATTGGTTACAGAGAGCCATGTGACCATGCACACACCAAAAGGAGGGAAAACCTTTAAAGCAACAGACACACACACAGAGAACCATGACACATAGGGTGTCAGCATTAGCATTCAAATTATGAGAAGTAAGAAATAACATAGAATAGCATAACAATAAAAGCTAAATTAGCTTAGGTGGTAATACAACCACAATAATAAAATCACGACCACTGAGTTAACCAGTTAAAATAACTACTGTAATAACATATTCAGAACATCAGAACACAAACAATATCAATGGCTAGACGACACACAATGATATTGGGTGCTAAATTCCCAAAGAAACACATTAAAGAAATTCCAAAACTATCTGAAAAATGGGCAAAACATACAGCAAAATAGCCCTTGCCCTGGCCTGTAGATGGCACATTTGATGTGGACGTGTGGAGAGATATGTCTCTCCACACGTCCACATCAAATGTGCCATAAAAGTAAGAAAAGACAAAAGAAAAGAGAACTTGAATTAGAAATGATTAGTCTGTTTAAAACGAAGGCCAAAACTATCAGAAAAAACTTAAAGAATATTTAAAAAAAAGTCAGATGAAAAAAGATGAGGACAAACAATTAACTTCAGGCATCTACCCAAGCCTAACTGGAATTCACAGGAGATCTTGACTTTAAAGAGTAGACAGTAAATGCAGTAGGCAAACACTCCTCCACCTTATGTCATGACTGACATTGAAAAGGTGGATGAGAGAGGTACGAATCAGAATTTCCAAGCCAGGTGCACTGGGAGTGCATCATCACGGGAAGTGGATGGAAATAGCACTCATATAATTGATAACAAAAACACAGTAAACAAGCAATGAAACAAACAGTGCATCCGGAAAGTATTCACAGTGCTTATTCACAGCGTTTGCCATGAAGTTCAAAATTGAGCTCAGGTGTATTCTGTTTCCACTGATCATCCTTGAGATGTTTCTACAGCTTAATTAAAGTCCACCTGTGGTAAATTCAGTAGATTGGATGTGATTTGGAAAGGCACACACCTGTGCCCGCAGTTGACAGTGCATGTCAGAGCACAAACCAAGCATGAAGTCAAAGGAACTGTCTGTAGACCTCCAAGACAGGATTGTCTCAAGGCACAAATCTGGGGAAGGATACAAACAAAATTCTGCTGCTTTAGAGGTCCCAATGAGCACAGTGGCTTCCATCATCCGTAAGTGGAAGAAGTTTGGAACCACCAGGACTCTTAACTTCAACTTTTATTTATTTAAAGTGCCAAATCACAACAGCCATCATCTCAAGGCACTGCACAAAACAACCAAACATTGAAGCAACAATTGTCAATAAGGGAGAATACCCCTCATAGACCCTCACTCTGGCAGAGGAATGACTCCCAAAAAAACCCAGACAGTGTAAAAGGAAGAAACCTCAGGGTGATCGACAGTGGTGGGGATCCTCACCCAGGACGGGCAGGTGGGCGAACTAAACGGTGACAGAATAATGTATAAAGTCCTCCCATTGCTTTAAGTTTTTTAGGTTTATAAGGTCCTTCCTTCACTGAGGTAAATCCATCATGTCCTAGGTCCAGATCTCTGCAAGCAGGGTCCTTGGGGAGTTGGATGCAGTCCTGAGTCCAGCCCGTGCCAGTGGGAATCTATAGAACAGACAGAGACTCCGGGGACGTGAAGTACCGGGCCAGGTGTTAGGTCTATTGCAATGTTTGAAAGAAGAATAAGGAGACATTGAAAAATTAGGAGGGGGAAAGAGATAGTGATAGAGGATAGCAACAGAGGACTCAGTGTGCCACAGGACCCCCCCCCCACGTTCCCAGCCTGCAAAAGGATATCTAGAACCATTAGGTCCAGCCATAGGCCTCACACAAGGTCTACGGCTGGATCTGCTGGCCATTATGGGCACTGTCAAATAAAAAAGTTTAAATTTTTTCAATTTAATCTTGGAGGTAGAGATTGTGTCGGCCTCCCGGACTAGGACTGGCAGCTGGTTCCAGAGTAGAAGGGCCTGATAGCAGAAGGCTTTGGCTCCAAATCTAGATTTGGGGATTTGTGGAACCACAAGAAGACCTGCTCCTAAAGAAGGAAGAGTTCTAGTGGGTTGATAGGGTTGTATCAACTCCACTATATAGGAGGGTGCCAGCCCATGGAGGGCCTTAAAGGTAAGCAATAGGATTTTAAACTGTATTCTAAAGCAAACTGGAAGCCAATGAAGAGAGGCGAGGACTGGGGAGATATGGTCTCTCTGCCTAGATTTAGTCAGAACACGAGCTGCCGTGTTCTGGATAAGCTGCAGAGTTCTCAAAGAAACGGCCGCACATCCGGCTGATAACGAGTTGCAGTAGTCCAGCCTTGAAGTAACAAAGGTGTCGACCAGCTTCTCAGCTGCATCCACGGGAATTATCTGCCTAACTTTCCTAATGTTATGTAGATGAAAGTAGGCAGTCTTAGACACATTTTTAATATGGGATTTGAAAGAAAGCTCCTGGTCAAAAATAACACCTAGGTTTTTAACAGAGGTGTTGGAGGCCGTGGTTAAACTATAATCGAATGCTATAATGTCAGATATAGAGTCCCTTACATGTTTTGGACCGTTTTGGACAGTAACTCAGTTTTGTCGAGATTTAGCAATAAAAAGTTACGGGTCATCCAGGTCTTTATGTCATCTACGCAGGATTTAAGCCACTGTAGATGATTTTGTTCACCAGACTTAATAGAAAAATACAATTGAGTGTCATCAGCATAACAGCGGAAGTCAATTGAATGTTTTCTAGTGACATTGCATATATGCATGGGAGCATATAGAGGGTGAACAAGATTGGATTGGATGCTGCCCTCAGATCTAACAATACTAGCACCGAGACAGAACCCCGGTCTGGAGCCATCAAAAGGGCATTAGTGAGTCTGACCAGAGCAGTCTCAGTGCTGTGGTTGGCTCTAAAGCCTGACTGGAAGGTCTCACATAGATTGTTGCAATTTAAGTAATAAGAGAGCTGGTCAGCAACAACTCTCTCTAAGCTTTTAGATATAAAAACCAAGTTGGAGATAGGCCTATAGTTTGCTAGGACCTCTGGGTCCAGGGAGGGTTTCTTAAGGAGTAATTTAATGACGGCAACCTTGAAATTTAGGGGGACATAGCCAGTTTTAAGAGACACATTAATTATATCTAACAAGGAGGTGCCAAGTAAGGGGATCACCTCCTTAAGGAGCGTAGTCGGAATAGGGTCTAAAATGCATGTGTAGCATTTAGCAGAGGAGATCATGGCAGTCAGCTGGCATAAATCTATTGGGTCAAATGTGGTCAGGGATATGCCTGGTTTACCAGCTACCTCCTGCACCACGGCATCAGAATGCAAGCTAGCTGCAGTTGATGTCAAGCGGCCAATTAAAGTTTCCCTAATAGTTACTATTTTATCATTAAAGAAACTCATGAAGTCAGAGCTGCTCACATGAGCTGGGATGCTCTGCTCCATATAGTTATGCCCCTGAGTCAGCCTGACTACAGTGCTGAACAGGAACCCTGGATTATTCTTATTTTCATCTATTAAATAAGTGTAGTACCTAGCCCTGGCAGTATGCAAAGCTTGTCGGTACTTTTTAAATCTATCTTTCCAGATCAGGAATACTCTGTCACTGTCTCTGGATGAGCACCATCTCCTCTCTAGTTTACTCAACAATTGTTTTAATTTATGGGTTTCAGATGTATACCAAGGAGCCGTCCTCCATCTAGTAATAGCTTGTTTAATGATTGGGGCAATTGAATCTAAAGTATTTTGGAGGGAGCTAGAAATACTGTCAACCACAGAATCAATATCAGAGGGACTAGTGTTAATACAAACGTCCCCTGAAAAATGGATGAGCCAGTACTGTACAAAGAGCCAGTGGAACTGCTTCCTTAAAGTCAGAAATGGCACTATCAGTCAATTGTCGAGACCAAATGCATGCTTCAACACTATTATGGTCCACTAGTAGAAAGTCGAAGGTGATTAATACATGGTCCGACAGACAAGGATTTTGGGGAGAAACAATAAGGTGTTCAATTTCAACACCATAGGATAGGACAAGGTCTAGTGTATGATTTAAGCTATGTGTGGGTCCATGTACACACTGGGAAAAGCCCATGGATTCAATAACTGACATAAAAGCAATACTGCAACTGTCGTTGGCCACATCTACATGAATATTAAAATCCCCAACAACAATGACGTCATCAGTTTTAACGACTAAATTGGAAAGAAACTCTGGAAATTCAGAAAGAAAATCAGAGTATGGACCAGGAGCACGGTAGACTATGGCAATTAAAACTGTCTACCCTTTTTGGTGAGACAGACAGATAACAAGGCTTTCAAATGATTTATGTACTATGTCAGATTTAAGGGTGATTGATAAAATATGATCAAAGATGGCTGCCACCCCACCTCCACGGCCAGAACCTTGTGGGACATGAAAATTATTGTGACTGGGTGGAGAGGCCTCATTTAAACTAACAAATTCATCGTCACGCAACCAGGTCTCTGAGAGCACAGCACATCAATATCGTGGTCTGAAATTAATTGATTAACAATGGCGGCTTTGGTGGACAGGGAGCGGATATTAAGCAATCCACATTTAATTCTCCTATCCTGTGGTAGTGCAGAGGAGCTACAGATTTTGATGAGATTGCTGGGAATAGTTCCTCTGCAAATCATTTTGAAAGTCCGAGGTACAATGTCTATGGGGTTTAAATGGTTTTGTGTGGGTAACAGACCAGAGGGAAGCGCAGAGGAGTGTGTTAAACTACTGCTCTGCCACCTGATCTTAATTTTGAGTCAGGTGGGTGGTGAACTAATACACCTGGCCAGATTACTTGACAGCGGAGCTGCTCCTTCCAACGTGGGATGGATGCAGTCTCTCCTAATGAGACCAGGTTTACCCAGGAAATTTCGCCAATTGTCTATATAACCCACACTATTTGTGGGACACCACCTCAATAGCCAATAGTTAAGTTGGCTAAACATCTCATCATTTGCCAAATTGGGCAGGGGGCCGGAGAGAATTACAGAGTCAGACAGTGATTTTGCCACTTTACATAATGACTCCAAACTAGTTTTAGTAACCTCAGATTGACGCAATCGTAGGTCATTAATGCCAACATGGATGACAATCTTGTTGTATTTAACCTTAGATTTAGCACGCAGCTTCAGGTTGGACTCTATGTCGCTAGCTCTGGGATACAGACTAGGGCTGCTGGTCTCGGTAGCTTTACTTTTTGCAAAACATAGTCGCCAATGACCAGAGTTTTACCATCAACGGGTGTGTCGTTGAGCGGGGCATAACAATTAGAGACCCGAAGCGGTACGTGGCCCTCTGAGGGCTTAGGTCGGGAACTATGCTTTCCTCTGACCGTCACCCAGCGTCCCTGTTTTCCCTGCTGCATGGGAAGAACCGGGGAAGAGCTAACGGGAGCTACACACAGTGGCTCCGCAGCGGCTAAGGGCCCCTGGCTAACTGGAGCTAGCGGTGTAAGCTCCACTGTGCGAAGCCTAGATTCAATATCATTTAGCCTGGCCTCCAACCTAACCAATAAGCTACAGTTTTTACACGTATTATCTTCACTAAAGGAGGCAGGAGAATAACTAAACATGTGGCAGACTAAGCAGGACAGAGGAGCAAGAGAGGGAGAAGCAGAGGCCATGGCAACTTGAGGCTAAAAATAATTAGCACAGCTAGCACTAGGCTGGAGTGGGAGAGAAAGAAGCAGAGTGCAGAAGGTAAGAAGAAAGATCAAAAACCAACTTACACTGTCAAGGTGTTGTGATCCAAAGCTCAGCTGCTCGCTTCTGCTGCTGCTCGCCTGTGCTGCTGCTCCTTACTAGAGCTGGCCGGCCATCTAAGCTGAGCGATCAGGGGAAAAGGGCCTTATTCAGGGAGGTGACTAAGAACCCAATGGTCACTCTGTCAATGCCCCAGCGTTCCTCTGTGTAAAGAGGAGAACCTTCCAGAAGGACCATCTCTGCTGCACTCCACTGATCAGGCCTGCATGGTAGAGTGGCCAGACAGAAGCCACTCCTGAGTAAAAAGCACATGGCAGCCCGTCTGGAGTTTGCCAAAAGGCATTTTCAGGACTTTTAGACCATCAGAAACAAAATGCTGTGGTCTGATGAGACAAAGATTGAACTCTTTGAGAAACCATCTTTCAACAGGACAACGACCCGAAGCACACAGCCAAGATCACAAAGGAGTGGCTTCAGAACAACTCTGTTAATGTCCTTGAGTGGCCCAGCCAGAGCCCAGACTTGTTTCCAATTTAGTATCTCTGGAGAGATTTGAAGATGGCTGTGTATCGACGCTTCCGATCCAACTTGATAGAGCTTGAGAGGTGCTGCAAAGAAGAATGGGCAAAACCGCCAAAGATAAAGCCTGCCAAGCTTGTGGCATCGTATTCAAAAAGACTTGAGGCTGTAATTGCTGTCAAAGTTTCATCAACAAAATATTGAGTGAAGACTGTGAATACTTGTATATGTGGTTTCTTGGTTTTTTTTATTTTTAATACATTTGCAAAACATTCTAAAAAACTTTTTTCACATTGTCATTATAAGGTGTTGTGTGTAGAATCTAGAGGAAGAAATGAATTGAATCAATTTTGGAATAAGGCTACATGACAAAATGAGGAAAATGTGAAGTGATATGAATACTTTCCAGATGCACTGTACTTCCAAAATAGTGCAGCACTGGAATAAAACCCATTGTATTGGAGTGTTACAAAGATTTAAATATGAGCAAAGCAGGACAGTCTCATTGGCTGAACTTAGAACCACAGATTTACACAGCGAACTGCATCGGACTCAAATACAGAAATTAGAGGAAGAAATAGATGTTTACCATTACGGAATAAGAGACAGGCGGACAAATAAAGAATTTGAATAAGGGCCAGAGGTTTCCCAACAATTGAAAACTACTAAACCAAAGACAAGGGAATTCGGTCTCAGATACAGACCAAACATACACCCACCAGGCAAATATAATGTAGGTCAATTTCCAATTTGAATAAAAGGCACAGTGAACCAGTCCAGTTTATTGTTAATCACCATTTCCCTCATTTTACTGGTGTTCAAGCAAAGGAAGTTGCTGTTACACCAGTCAACAAAGTCCCTGATGACCGACATGTGCTCCAGTTCTTTCTTGTCAGACACACAGCCAACAATGACTGAGTTGTCGGAGAATTTCTGGAGGTGACAGCTGTTCGAGTTGTATGTAAGTCAGAGGTGTAGAATTAGAAGTGAAGGAGAAGAGAAGAAGAAATGGTGAAAGGACTGTCACCTGGGGTGCCCCTGTGCTGCAGATGACTACCTCGGACCTACAGTCCAGCAGTCTCACATACTGTGGTCTGTTGGTGAGGTAGTCTCCAGACAGCTCATTGATCAACTAGTTTGCACTGGATAGGTTGAACCAAAACCTGCAGCCATACTGGCCATTGAGGAACGAGTTTGACACCCCTGTTCTAGTGGAAGGTAAACAAGTGCCAATGCTAGTGGGCACTGAAGCAACTCACACATGTGTGTCCAGAGTATGCCATGCACCTCCCCATGTCAAACAGACTAGTTAAGACAGCAGGATTCTCGGTGAAAAAGCAGCTAATTCCGATGACGGCTCCAGTGAAAATAACCACAGAAAATTATAAAAATTCCAATTTTAGTCTTTAAAAAAAAGCACCTGTTAATCTGATTGGGGGAGATGCATTGTGCAAACTAAATATGACAATTAAGTGTCCATCCAAAGTATGTATATTCCAAAAGACATTGGCAAAGACTATCAAATGACAATTAGAAAAAGCAAAAGTTTTATTGGTTTGGAGACATCAAGCCACCAGTGTTAGACACATTTGACTTAAAATCAGCTAAACCAGTAAATGCAGCTTTAAAACCAGGAGATACACCGACTTATTGTAAAAAAAAAACACACAAAAAAAACACTCTGTTTATAAATGTGCCTTCATAAAGAAAACACAAGTCAATTCTTTACAGTCATTGACTTGTGTTCAGCATTTTTCAGTGTTCCATTAGCTGAAGATTGACAATATTTATTTGCATTTACCTACAGGGGAAAACAATACACCTACACCAGAATTTCGCAAGGCTTCCGGAATTTTAATTAAATTCTCAGAAAAGAGTTGGGAAGGTTGAAACTCATTGACACATTGCTACAGTATGTAGATGGTCTCTTTATTAGAGGATATTATTTTGATACAAAAGGAGGCAACCACAACTGAACCGGACATTTGGAGGAGGCGGGATGCAACAATGAATAAGAAAGGTTTATGTAGGTTGCAAGATGGTTTAATGGTGGCACGAGTGCCATTGTTGTCGATGCTGATTTCGGAAGGGCACAGTGCAGATCACTGTGCAAGGGGGGATGTAATGAAAAAGATTTGACAACTGGGGTATTAGTCACCGTACATGCAGCCAATGGTGGAGGAAGTGTTAAGTTGGTGTAAAGTGTAAAGCAGTGCTTCCCAATCTTTTTCTGTTACCCCCCCCCACCCCCCTTGCAAGAAGAAAACAATTCGCGAAAACTGCTCATTAACATCAGAAACAGTTTCTGTCTAAAAAGGTGTGATCAAAACAACTATTCACACCTTTGTCCAGCAGTGAAGGGAGTGGTCTAGAGTAGTAAAACTACTAGAGTTCCCTCCAACAACAACCAGAAACTGATGAAGTTCCTCAGTTGAGGAATGAAACGTCTTTCAACTCCAAGAAGAAGTCCAGTTACTTACAACTAAACCCTTTTTGGATATCATGACCTGGATGAATGAGAATCTTCACAGACAACTAAAAGCATACATGAAATATCTAACTATGATCCATAGAACTATTTACATGCAGGAAAAGGCCAGAGAGGAGAACCAGGAGGAGAAGGAGGTGGAACAAACAGTGAAACCAAGAGGTCTGATCATTAAATCATTAAAGGGTTTTTGTAGGAAGTGGCACCAACCACAGTGGCAAGGACCATACCAAGTGGTTAGAGCCACACCAACAGTGGTTCAGGTTGAAGGGAATACAACGTGGTACTACTTGAACCACTGTTCAAAGAGTCAACTTAAAGAGGAAAGAACAAAGCCAGGTCAAATCTGGAGAAAGCGAACAGGACTATGCAGAGAGAGAAGGAAAATGTGATCCAAATCCAGACAAAGATCCATTGGGTTGGAGCAGTTGAGTGTGATGCAACTACAGCCACAATAAGCACTCTGTCAGCATTATTAGATAAAAACAAAGGTATTAATTTATCTTCTAAATAAATTGCAAATGAAAAGACGCACATACACACAATGGGACTGGCAGGATTGAAAGTAGAGGGTATTTAACAGATAATGTGGAAAACAAGGACAGTTCCCATCAGGATTGTAAAGGAAGGACGGAGGAGGAGGTATTGACAGATATTATATGTAATGACAACTAAATAAAATTTGGGCCAAGAACCTTTCCCAAAGTTCTGCAAAATATTATGGCCCGGCAAGTACACCAGCTTAAAGATGAATTGGAGGCCAAAGCCTCACAAAACTACAGGTACAGAAGTATATGGGCAACTGTTAAAGAAATGACACCGGACAATTGTTTAATGTGTTCAAAAGCCCCAGGAACCCGACCAACTATGATCCAATTTAGTAAAAACAAAATACAAAATTATTTCGTGAACCTGTGTGTGGCCTTAGATGTAGATTATTGTATGGTATGTAACTATTTGAGTTTTGATGACTATAGTTATGACACACAATGTGCTGATTAGAAAAATTGAGGCAACAAAAGAGGAGAACCCTAACCCTAACCCTAACCCCAATAACTAACATAGTAGATCGGAAGATGGAATACAAATCAATCAAGTTTCAATCAAGTTTTATTTATATATCCCACATTAACAAATCAAGTTTGTCACACAGGGCTTTACAGGGTTGGTGAAATCCTCTGTCTTTAGACCCTCAGTCAGGGTAAGGAAAAACTACCAAAGGGAAAAAACCTTTTAACAGGGAAAAGAAAAAAACAAAAAAATGGTAGAAACCTTAGGGAGAGCCGCAGGAGAGGGATCCACTCCCTGGACGGACAGACAGTGCAATGGGGGTTAACCGAAGCAGAACAATACAATACAATGACATTCAGAATATATTACAATAAATGCACAGCAAGACACACATATGTATGTATATATATATATATATATATATACAGTATAGGTGGGCAGGGTGGCCTGCTCCAACCCACTAAAACGTAGTGTTCCTATATCAAATCCACTATATAGGATGGTGCCAGACCACAAAGAGTTTTATAAGTTAGTAAAATCATTTTTAATTGGATTCTAAATGGAATAGGAAGCCAATGAAGAGAGACAAGGACCGGGGAGATATGGTCTCTCTGTCGGGTTTTTGTAAGAACACAAGCTGCTGTGTTCTGAATAAGCTTGAGAGTTCTCAGAGAGCTGGCTGAACATCCGGCTAACAGCGAGTTGCAATAGTCCAGCCTTGAAGTTACAAAAGCATGGACGTTTCTCAGCAGCATCAAAGGGTCTAATATTACACAGATAAAAGTAGGCAGTCTTTGAGATATGTCTAAAGTAGGAATTAAAAGAAAGGTCTTGGTCAAAAATTACATTTTTTATAGATGTGCTTGTGGCCGTTGTTAAACTATCAGATGCTATTATGTCAGATATAGAGTCTCTGTTAATGTTGATGCAGGTTCTCAGTCATCCAGGTCATGGTCAAGGTAAAAGAGTTTGGTTAGGCAACTGGACATTCAGTTTTTTTGGAAAACGTTTCACCTCTCATCCAAGAGGCTTCTTCAGTTCTAACTGTTAGTGGGGAGTACAGAAGTTATATGCTGTGAGTGGGGAGGAAGAGGTGTTTCAAGTCCCTCCTGTTGGGTGGACCTGGGGATACCTGTGAAGTGTGATACCAGTCGTTGGGTGGGTATTGATGGGTCGTTACCGTCATTGTTGGAATGGTTTTGGTCACACGGCTCGTTAATATGCGAAACTGGTTGATGAGAGCGGAATCTTTTGGGTATTTTTCCCAAGAGGGCTTTGTAGGTGGGTGAGAGGTTATGTCTCAAACCACCACCTCTGTTGAGGGATGGTTTTTCCAGGTTGACAAAAATGGCTTCTTTAACACCTCTCTCAAACCATCTGTCTTCTCTGGCCAAGATCTGAACATCTTGGTCCTTAAAAGAGTGGTTGGTAAAATTTTAGGGTCATCCACTCCTAATGTCATTTATACAAAATACAAGGATCGAGGTGGGAATGATGTAGGAAACACAACAGTAAAATGCAATGTTACATGGGTATTATCTTGGTTTCCACATGTTAAAAGACCGACAATTACATACCCAATCTGGTTTGAAAATCCATCTGAATATTTAGTTCAAGACTGTAATAACATATATATAACTATACCTACATTTTTTTTCTTTGCCAACCAAACATATCCAATAGCAGATAGCTATTGGGTGTGTGGGGGAGACGACCTAATAAACAAGTTGCCATTGAAGTGTGTTGTACTGTGCACGGTGGTAAGATAAAAAAAAGTGCCCACAACTGTAGTGTTTTAAGGGATGGAAGACTTACTTACACAGACAGATCAGAGCAAAAGAAGGTTTATAGATCATAAGGAGGTATATTTGGATGTTATCAGACAACCAAAGGGAATTCCAATTGAGTTCAAAGCTAGAGAAGTAGTAGCTGGATTTGAGTCCATCATATGATGGATCACTATTAACAAAAATGTAGAATGGATAAATTATGTATAGTATAATCAACAGAGAATACTCAATTACACAATTGAGGGATTTAAAGTATACGGAGAACAACTGCATGCTAATACAAAAATGACAATTCAAAACAGATATGGGTTAGACTGGATGATTGCCGATCAGGGAGAATCATGTCACATGTTTGGTTATGGGAGTTACGGGCAGCAGTGTGTAGGGACGATACCATGCTCAGTGCACCTCAGCAGTAACTTGGCGGTAGGGGGATTGGAACCGGGGACCTTGCGGACCCAAGTCTGCTTCCTTAACCACTAGGCCACCTAGAAGCAATAGTCTGAGAATGGGGAGATTTATGCATCAAGGCTGTTGTGATGTTCATTGCGTTAATTGTTGTTGGCCCCATTCATTGTTGCAACATGCCCATCGTGAAAATATGGATCAGAGGAATGCTGTACATGCGGGCAGTGGGAGGCACAAACAACATCAATTGTCTCAGTTAGAGTTTCAGAATTTAACCTGAAATTTGCAATTCCATGAAGTATATTGTTTTAATCCTTTCTCTTCTTTTTTGGAGTAATACAGAGATTGGTGCAATGAACCCAACTTGACCTAAGGGAAAGGAGTTCACTAGGACTATGCCGTCTGTTTTAGTAACATTTTCTTTTGTACAAATGGATGGAAAGTCTACAACGGAGTGACATTAAGGACTGTTATTGGACAATGCCGATGGAAAATGCCACTGCACACACTCATTTACAATCAGACACACTTACACACATTCATACACACTCATTTATACAATGTTTACATTCTATATTGTTTTCTTTCATAACATTTGCAAATACACCTGTATTTTAAATGATCTATTCTAAAAGCCCACACCAATTGTGTGATATTATATTACAGCTGCAAAGATGTGTTGCATTTTAATCAAGTAATTGTGTTAATTTTGAATATGCTATGTCAATGTGGAAATTTCACTGAGGGTCAGAAGATCAATGATTTTGGTTGTGATATGATTGTGATCACCTTATTTACCTTTGTGTTACATTACATTTGTGTAATGTAACGCAAACACATTTTTTTTTTTTCCATAATGTCTATTATCTATCACTGATTGCATGGAGTCAGAAAATCAAGCAAAGTATAATTAATACTAAAGAAAATCAAGAAAACTGTCAAAGGGGGATATGGAAAGGAATGTTCTCGGTGTTACCCAGGAGGTCGGTCACCCTAAGGACAAATCCATATAACGAGGGTGGAGGGCATAGGAGGATTTTTCTTCCTGTGAATGACAGCCGGCAGGTTTTTCACTCCTATACAACTAAGAACATGAAATGTGTTAGGCTTTATAGACAATGTAAAAATGTAAAAAAAAAAAACAACAAATCACAGATAGTGATTTCAGGGAGGATTTGTATTGGAGAATTGTGTATTATGAACAGACTTGTGTATTATGAACAAAGTGTTGAATGATATTAATGTGCAGTGTCATTGTCGAATTGTAGAAATTTTATTACCCACGGTATATGTGTTAGGCTTAGGGATTTTGAGGACCTGCGGAGATTGTGAGTGTATTTTGTTGCATGCATGGAGGCTTGTCTACTTACTGTCTCTTTAAGGTGCTGACTTTTGGAGATGGGTTTCACCTGTAGCTGATTGGATCATTGCAGAGGTGACATATTTAAACAACGCCTATCCAGGAAGTCAGCGCCAGAGCGTTAGCTTGACAGTTCAGGTTTCTCAACTCGTTCTATTGAGTAGAGCCATGTTCATCTGCATTTTTTTTGGTTGATTGTTGTTTGTTTCGTTTAGAACCGATAACACCTGAATACACGACTCCACGGAAGGGAAGCGGGACGGAGGCAAGAAATCACGGGAACGGGTTGGAGATTTTGCACTCATTCACCACGAAGCACGGACACTCTACGTTGATTTTTGTTTTTTGAACTAATTCATTGTGACTTTTCCGTACTGACGGAATAAACTCTGTACAGATCACTGTCATCTGTGTTCTATTTTTCGCATTTGGATCCAGACTTCATTTAGGAAATTATCACAATATGAGAAACAACAGAGACTGGCACCTAGAGAAAAGACACACAACGCATTCTCAAGACCAATTAAGACACAACATAAACTGGCACCTAGATAACAGTAACAAGATGTACCAATGTCAGTGTCAAGGTGCAGGAGCACACCATTATACATTTCAGAGGTCTGATGAATGTTTTGAATGTCTCGTGATATGACTGTCTGAGAATGTCTAAGAACTGTATAAGAAGAACATGCCTGTATCAGTATTTGGGATTTGTTGGTGAGACTGCTAATGAGTTGATTTGTGTTGGACCTGACATGGTCAGAAACCTTTTGATGCAATAAATCCCCCGCGACGGAGAAGTGTGTCCTGGTCTGCTTTATTGTAAACAACGCTTTCTACAATAACAGCTGGCATGATGGAGGTCTGATGTACTTAGAGGAGTTGTTGAATGAGGAAAATGATGGGGAGCGTAGGAATGTAAACAGGGGGAAAGTCGATCAGATTGAAAATGATGAAGTAAGTAGAGCTATGAAGAGTGTTATCAATTGGTCACGACATACAAGTGGAGGTATGGAAGTCCTTAGGGGAAGTAGCAGTACATTTTCTGACTCTGTTGTTCAACAGAATTTTAGAGACAGACAAGACGCCTGATGAGTGGAGGAAAAGTGCACTTTACAAAACGGACGATGTGCACAGTTGTAACAATTAGAGAGGGATAAAGTTGATGGGCCATATGAAGATTTGGGAAAGAGTAGTTGAGGCTAGGTTGAGGAAAGAGGTAGAGATTTGCAAACAACAACTACTGTATGGTTTCATGCCGAGAAAGAGTACCACAGATGCAATATTTGCCTTGAGGATGTTGATGGAGAAGTACAGAGAGGGTCAGAAGGTGCTTCATTGTGTTTTGTAGATTTAGAAAAGGCCTATGACAGGGTGCCAAGGGAGGAATTGTGGTTTTGTATGAGGAACTCGTGGTGAGGTGTGCTGTTAGAGGACACAAGACTTTAAGGTGGAGGTGGGACAGCATCAAGGATCTGCCCTGATCCCCTTCTTGTTTGCTTTTGTGACATATTGACACATGGGGTCAGACAGGAGTCTCCATTGATGATGATGTTTGCAAATTGTAATCTGCAGTGAGAGTAGACAGCAACAAGAAGGAAACCCAGATAGGTGGATGTTTGCACTAGAGAGAAGAGGAATGAAGGTCAGTCATAGCATGACAGAGTACATCTATGTGAATAAAAAGGGGAACAGTGGAATGGTGAGGTTATCAGGAGAAGAGGTGGTGAAGGTGGATGAGTTCAGATACTTAGGCTTAACTGTGGAAGAGGTGAAGAATACAGTACTGGCAGGATGGAACAACTGGAGAATGGTGTAAGGCGTGATTTGTGATACACGAGTGTCAGTTAAGGTGAAGGGAAAGATTTACAGGACAATTGTGAGACCAGCAGTATACAGTGGTGCCTCAGCTTTCGAACTTAATCCTAACTTCGAACTTCCAGGTTGGTGGTCAAGGAATAATAATTCAATAAAAACTTGCTGAGCGCGGCTGCCCGAATGCTCTCTCGGCTTGAAGCGAGTCGTTCAAAAGCTGAAATTCGGTAGAAAGTGAAGGCAAATTTTTTTTCGAAAATTTTGGTCCAGGGTCAACTTGGGCTGAGGCATTCGAAAGATGAGGCACCACAGTACATGGAATACATACACTAGGAATAGGTAGAGACAGGAGGCAGAGCTGGAGGTGGCAGAGTTGATGCCACCAAAGATGCTGATGTTCTCTTTAGGGGTGACGAGGGTGGACATGATCAGGAATGAGGTAATCATGGGAACAACACAGACAGGAAGGTTTGGAGAAAAGGCTAGAGAAGCCAGATTAATATGGATTGGACATGTTCAGAGGAGGGACAGTGATTATATTGGCAGAAGAATGCTAGAGATGGAGCTACTAGGTAAGAGACGGAAAGGAAGGCCAAGAGGAGATTTATATAGTGAGTGAATGAGAGAGGTCATGGACGTAGTTGGAGTTAGAGTTGAGGATACAGAGGACAGGGTGAGATGAAAATTGTAAAATTGGTAAAACCTGAGAAAAGGTAAAAGTTGAAAGGAAAAGAATAAATTTTGAACCATGACATGGCTTTATTTTTCAAAATGTTTACGGACAAATGTTAAGATATCCCTCCAATTTTGAAAATGCGTTTTTATATATTTTTTTGTTTGTTTTACTTTTGTTTTTTAAATAATGAGTTTATTAAAATAAGGCAAAAAATAAATAAAACCAGAACAAAACTTACATTGCAGTAGTGATTAATGGAGTTTTATTATACTCGTATTTAAAGTAAAAAAAATCACGCATCATTGCTCACGTGCATCAACCTTGTTGCACGTGATGCAACAAGGCTGTTGTACAGTCAATGTAAAGTCAGAATATGTATTAAAGAATTTAATTTGCTAGAAAAGAACTACAACAACAATTGGATAAAATGAACAAAGAAAGCCTTCAGAAAGAAATGTGCCTTGACTTAAAGGAAGAAATAATGTGAGGTTGTGTAAAATTTATGGCTATAATTTATTAGAGCAATGTCCCACTGTAAAAAAAATAAACAAACAAAAAACACAAAAGCTAGTATAAATTCTTAAAGTAAGACCCCCAAAGACCATCACTCATATTTGAAATCCTTTGACTGACTAAGCCTGAGAAAGGGTTAAACACACATTTGAGAGAAACCTCAGGGGCACTAAAGCATGTTAAGCTCAATTAGCCTTCCAGCAAACACAGCGAGTGTCCCAACTATGCACACTGCCATGAAGACACAGAGAAGAATGTGGTCCAGCACCATGGCAACAAACTTCCACTCCTCTGCTGCCTGAAAAAAGAAAATGTAGAAAATGTAATTACATCCAAAAACAAAGTTTGTCTATCAGCTGATATATTCACTCATTAGTGATTAAGTATACAGTAAGTCTTTAACTCTCCTGTTGTCTTTGGGCCAAGGTGACAGAGTTGGTCACCCAGAACCCATGTGTCTTTGTGAGTGTCTGAATCTGAAGATTGTCATTCATCCAGTTAATGATATCCAAGAGTTAAGTTATAAACAACTAGACTTCTTTTTTAAAGCCTGGTGCCCTTAGTATATATACCCCTCTCCCTCACTCAGTCTTGTCGGATAATTGTTTCAGGTTGCTGATTCTTGTCATGTATCTGTTTCAGGTTGGATGTTAGATGTTAGTTGTTTCTGGTCAGGTGTTTGATGTTCCATGTTCATGCTCCATGCTCAAGTTTTGAAGTCCTGTTTTCTTGTCCATGCTCTGTTTTCATGCTCAAGTTTTTTCCTCAGAAGTTTCCGGGGGTTGCTGCAGTTACCCCCCAAGTTCCCGCTCCTTCTCTGTCTATGCTGGAGAAACCATAGGGCGAAAGCAGAGAGGCCCTTCGCCAGGCCTTGGCTGTGCTGTGTCAGGTCGTGAAGAGGACCTATAAGGTGATCCTGAGGATGAAGGCAGAGGTGGACAATCTCCAAACCACTCAACTCAGGATCAATCAGCAGCCCTAACAGGCACCCCTCACCCAGCCAGCCCATTTTATGAAACACGTGAGTCACACTGCTGCATGTAATTAATTTGATTTGTTCACTGTTCATTGACAATCAACTCAGGGAGGGTCATGGATGTAAAATTTTCAGTTCAGTGTAGTTTCTCCTGCTCCCACAGCAAACTTTGACAGACAACGTCCTGCTGTCTCTTCAGGTTCAGAACCATCGGTCTGAGGAGATAATGCAGGTAGACAGCATGTGGCGCCCAGAGCGTAGGTGAAGCCGACTAGATGGGGGTTCTGTTTTAATTGTGGTCAGTCAGAGCATTTCCTAAAAGACTGTCTGCTGTGGCCAACAGACCAGGCTCATCATTAGACAGAGGGATGGTGGTTAACCATATTACATGAAATCTTGTCCTTCTTTGCCACATATTCAATTCAATGGTTCTCTATTTTGGTGTGGAGAGTCTATCCTGCTTTGATGTTGCAGGTTGGAATTCCTACTGAATCACTTGTCACTCCCCAGACCAATGCTATGGAGCGGTCTTCCAACCATTCAGAGCTGCACTAAAGAACTATCTCTGTTGTTATCTGGAAACACAGTGAAGTTATTCAGTTTTTTCTTTCTTTTTTATTTTTTTATTTCACTCATCACATATTGTTTAGGCCATCCTTGGCTCAAACTCCACAACCACCACATTGGTTGGGCAAATAGTACAGTGGTGAGTTGGAGTTCTCATTGCTATGCCTGTTCACTTAAGTCAGCACCCTTGTCAGCTGGGACTTCTGCAGCCAGTTCAGATTGCCTTGATCTGTCTAATGTGCCCAGTCAGTATCATGATCTTTGGTTGATATTCAGTAAAAAGAAAGGCTGGCTGGGCTTTCTTGCCATAGCTGCTGGACTAATTCATTTTTTTATTTATTTTTTGTTACCATGAAAGACCACTCAAAATGGTTAAAACCTCAACAGGCACACTGGGCTCTTTTGATGGACAGGTTTAGTTTTTCCCTAATCTACTGCCCAGGTTCCCGAAACAGAAAAACAGATGCTCTCTTGAGACTATCCGAACCGGATAAAGAGAATTTGTAGTCAGACACAGCGCCAAACATTCTTACCCATTGTGTAGTGGTTACAGTGATATGGGAGGTTGAACCACTAGTGCGTATGACTCAGCTGGAAGATCGAGGCCCAGAGACTGGTCCTGCAAAAGCCACTGAGACCTACCTGTGCTTCATGTGGTACTTCTCCATGGGATTCACAAAGACATTGTGACTGACATGGATCCACAGTTCTCTTCTCTTGGTAGCCTCGGTGAGTCTTTTTTCTCAAACTATCATCTGGAATCTAATGGTCAAGCCAAAAGAGCCAATGAAGACCTAAAGAACTTCTTGGAGCTAATTTTTTGTTGTGGGAAAAGTATGCACATAGCTCCCTCACTTCTTCTGGCACTTTGTCCCCATTTTTTGTTACCCTGAGTTTCCAACTCCCATTGTTTCCTGACCAGGAGAAGGACATGGACGATTCCTTCGTCCAAATCTGCAGAGTGCCCACGGACAACAGTGTGTAAAGCTGTTTGAGCTGTCTTGTTAAAAACGAAGCCAGGACAAGGCATTCAAGAGGCAAGAGGCAGAAAAACCAGCACCACACCCACGCCCCTTTCTATTGACTGAAGCAAAGAGTGTGGTTGTCAACCGTCCATTGTGTCCTCTAGATACGCTGTAGGGGTACCTAGTGGGCTGGGAAGATTATGGCCCAGAGGAGCATTCCTTGGTTTCTCCGTCTATATTTTTGGACCCTTCACTAATTAGAGACTTCCACAAGGAACATTCAGGGAAGCCTAGAATGCCAGGAGGCGCCCGTTAAGTTGGTGGCCTAATGGTTAAGGAAGCTGACTCCGCAAGGGCACCGGTTCGAATCCCCCTACCGCCAAGTTACCGCTGAGGTGCCCTGAGCATGCCCATGAAAACTCAATAAATATGTAATTTGTGTTTGTGATTTACGTTGTTTGATTCCTCATCTGATTTCATGGTCTCAGCGATGTACTTCACCCCTTCAATGGCACTGCGTACATCTGGGTTTTTAACTATTGGGGACTGATAGGTGACACTGGTAGGTGTGGGATTTCCTGCAGATCAAATGCAAAAATGATATAGGTATAAGATGTAAGCACTGTAGCATGTTAATGTATCTTTATTGATTATCAAGGGACTATCTGCAGAATGCTGATACCCTCAAATCCTACAGTGGTTCGCACAGGACATTTAATAAATATTACCAAATACAATGGTATTATAATAATAATAGTATAGTATTCTGATATTTTATTTAATTTCATTATTTCTGTAATTTTAGTAATTCTGTCCCAGAGGAGTCAGAAAGAAATTAGATAAACACTGTTTTAACTAATTGTACAAATTTTCACATTTTCAAAAATTGGATAATCAAAACTTCAGATTTTGCCGTGATGGTAATTCTTTCTGCTCCAACTTACCTGAAATGTCAGATATGTCCATGTCAGTGGGAAACAAGGTCTTCTGCCGAATCTCTTGACTGGGTCGCTTCATGGTTGAGAAGAACATCATGTTGGGAATCGTTTCAATGAAAACCTGTGACATGTTAGACACAACTTTTGATTAATATTTATTTCAGTCATTACAGAAATAATGGAATAGAATCATAGACCAAACCTTGCGGATCCAGGCTGGCATGGTATGTGTGCTAGGTGAGCGATGGTGTGTGTTGATGACAATGACTGTGATAATGATGGATGCAATGACAAACACCATGGTGAAGAGCATGTATTTCCCTATGAGTGGAACAGCGCTGGATGTAGAGGGTATAAGCTCCACGATGACCAACAGAAATACGGTCAAAGACAGCAGGACAGAAATAGATAGGGTCATCTTTTCACCTGAAGAAAAACATGAAACACAAATCTTAGGGCTACATATCTTGTCATATTTTTATATACATGTGTGGCATGTCCCTGTTTTTTTCTCTCAAAATACTTGACAAAGCATTGTCAAGTCTTTGCACATTCACAACTATTTTAGATATCCCTTTCTGCATTTGTAACTTTTTTGAGGCAAATTTAAACACATACACCCCCAACTTACAATGTCAGCATAAAAACATCGAATAAAATCAAGTTTCTTATTAAAGTTATATTTAAATTGTGACAAATCTGAAAACAAAATTGGTAGGGGGCCTGAAAATTTTCCTTTCAGCTAAAATAAAAAATGTTTGGGTACCCCTGTTACTATTATATATACTATTCTGCATTATGTGAAATAAATATATACCAGAGTCAGTAGGTAGATAGAACACCAGGGCCGTGAGAAAAGAGAAGAGCATGCAGGGAATGATGACATTAACGATGAAATACAGAGGCAAGCGCAACATCAGGAAGTGGTAGGTAATATCCAGGTATGGTGTGTCAGGACAGCAGGTGTAGTAAACCCAATGTTTCCAGCTCCTGTAGTCCTTTAGGACCCACTCTCCTGACTCCATGAAATTACTGAGATCTGGTCGGTCACTGTCCTGAATAAAAAGCAAAATAGACAATGTATTACAACACAAATTCACATTTTACAGTCCACTGAATTGGATAGTTATTTGACAAGTGATAACTCTAAGAGAATGATGGTTCCAAAACATTGGTCAATGTAGACACTAGTTAGTATACCAATTACTACTTGTAGCCTACTGACTACTACTACTACTTGTAGGTTCCATAGTGTAGCTGTTAGCAGGCCTGCCACCAAAACAGGGAGAGCAGGGAGTCCTGGGTTACATTCCCAGAAGAACCGCAACATTGGGGCTTGTCAGAGGCAGCCTGTTAATAGCAGGTATAACAATTGCTGCTAACACAATAATTTCTTAACATTGCAATCATTAAAGTATCTCTTTCTTTTAAATCTTATTGTGTTAATTAATATGATACCACAAACACACTCAGTTGACTTTGTATCTGGTTCAATTCTCTTGGAAGGAAACATAAGCCTAAATATTGTTAATCATATCGCTAGGCATGTTTTAAAACCAGCGATATGTATGTTACTTGTAATTATTACTTGTTATTTGCATCACAGGTGTTTTTTGTAGTTGTTCC
Source organism: Paraplagusia blochii (assembly GCA_016785265.1). NCBI lineage: Eukaryota > Metazoa > Chordata > Actinopteri > Pleuronectiformes > Cynoglossidae > Paraplagusia > Paraplagusia blochii. The sequence continues at coordinate 31,521 of JAFBJS010009833.1, read as the reverse complement.
AATCGCAGTCTGCAATTGGAGAGTTGGTTCGGTGATGGAATAAAGGAAACCCAACAGAGCATATACAGTAGTTCAATGTTTTAAATGTTTAACGAGAGATTGGCAAATGCAATAAATTAGTTGAAGCCAGTGTGGAAATAATATTAAATCAAAATATTGTGAAGAAGTCTACTATTTTCAATATTTATTATCTTTGCTGAAGTTTGTGTCCAATAAAAAAAAAAAGGAGGTCCTGCAGAGGAAGTTTTTAAAACACTTTCTGCACAAACAAAAGATTAACTGTGATTAAGCCCAGCTTTCACCTGGTTTCTAACACTTCTAAACTATTTAACTTAGTAAACTAAACATTCCATTTCATAAGGATTTTATAGTAAGCAAATTTTGTTATTCCTATGGGATGAAAGACATCCCACTTCATTTAATACCATTCGACTTCAATACCCTGGAATTGAATTACATATCTACATTTTAGTAAATAAATTGCACTTACTGGGTTGATGACAACAAGCAGACCATCATATGACCAAGTTCCTAGCTTCATGCTGCAATTCTGCAGGTCAAATGGGAAATGAAGGACAATTATCTCACAGTAACTCTTGAAGATAGCAGGAGGGTTCCAGGTTATCATGCCAGTGTGTTCAAGAAGAACTTTGGTTTCATGGATGATGGCAAAGTCACCATCAGCACTGTCAAGGAGAAGAAAACACAAAAATAAATATACTGTTTTATAATCCTAGAAAGGATGAGGAATTGAAAAACTATTTTGATCGTGTAGTGGAGAGATGCCAATCTCATTTTCAGAAGGCTGATGCGCTCAACAGTTTCCCTTGGTGGACTGATAACTGTTGACTTTAACAACTGTAATTACAGCTAACTATGTAGAATCAATTGATATTTCTGCAAGTGTTTAATATATGTTATTTTAGTTATATGATATAAAATATGAATGAAGTAAATTGCTCTGAGTATGAAAATTTGTTAAGTTATACAACTCTGGACTTTAATTTAAGACAACAATCACTTGTTAAGCTCCTACAGGCCAGGTAGAAAAATATGATGGGCTGCCCACAGGCCTTGAGTTTGACACATATGGTGTAGAGTGAATGCTATTCAAGGTGTTGGCTTAAAATGAAAATATGTATTTACTTGTTGTAAAGCACCAGGTCAGGTTTCCATATGTCTGTTGAAGGTACTCTAATTTTTTTAATGCCTCCATAGTCATCAGGATTCCATTTTAGGTTCACATCAGTCCATTGCTGAAAAAAAAAATCATATATACATTGATAACTATAGATGAGTCTTCACAGAAATTCCATCGAAAATACCTGATATTACCTGTCTGAGACGAACATTGCTGGTCACAATCTGGTTAACTTCATCCTGCAAAATACATCTTTACTGGTAAATTTTATGTTAACAATCATGCAGTGATTTGACCATAATTAGAAAGATGAAATTCACCGTACTGATTATGTATGTATTACTATTGACTATGTCTCATATGCTGATTGAGTAAAGGTATTTTTTCTTGACATGATGGTTTGGTACACATTCCTTTTACTGTTTTTGATTATTTTCATAGCTTCTGGCAATACGACTGGGAAATAATTCACCAGAGAAAAGCTTATAACCTTAGGAATACAATCCCTATAGATCTTTTTTCTAAACCTTCTACCATGGACAGGAAATTTGACATTCTGGTCGAAGGTGCCCTGACCTTAGTCCGGACAGTGAGATGCAAAGGACTGAAAAAAAGGCGCATGTGAGACTCATCGTGGATTCCACACTTCGTGGCTGGGAATATTTCTATTCTTTATGCATGTGCACTTACTTAGCAATAAACTGGGCATGATTAAGCTGCTCATTGGAAGATACAGAGACTTCTTTTCATCACTTGTTGTCTGCTGTTTCACTGAAATCTTAAATTTCAACTTTATTTGTTTAAAGTGCCAAATCACAACAACCTTTATTCCAAGGCACGTTACAAACCCTATTGCAAAATAAACAAGATACAATAAACAAACAGGAAAATACCCCCTGCCCTTATAGACCCTCACACTGGGTGAGGAACGACTCACAAAAAACAGACAGGGAATAAGAGGAGGAAACCTTTGGGTGATCGATAGTGATCCTCACACAGGGACTAAGGAGAAAAAAACAATTTAATTTATCTACACAGGCTGTCCACACAACGGGACATTAAAGTCCTAGCAGAAACAAGACAGGCAAAGTCCTGGGTCAAGAAAGGAGATTATAGGGTCCCTGAGAAGCTGGGATTTGAAAGCTAAGTCTTGAGTCCACGGCCATGGGGTTCTTGGGGGGAAAACAGAGACTCCGGGGACATGAGGTCCCCGACCAAATGAATTAGTCCTTAGGAGATAAGGGAAATAAGTTAGGAAATAGGAATAAAGGAAATAAAAGAGAAAGAAAAAATGTTCATAAGGGTCTATGGCCAAACCTATAGGCTACCATGGGCAATGTCAAAAAGGAATGTCTTTAATCTAGACTTGAAAATAGAGACTGTGCAAGAGGAATTTAAACTGAATTCTGAAATGTACTGCGAGCCACTGAATAGAGCAAGGATCATGGAGATATGGTCTCTCTGCCTAGTTTTAGTCAGAACATAAGATGCTGCGTTCTGGATAAGCTGTAGAATTATCAGAGACCCAGCCGTTCGTCCAGCTAACAATTAATTGCAGTAGTCCAGCCTGGAAGTAACAAAGGAATGGGCCAGTTTCTCAGCGGCACCTAGATCAGTCACCCGTGGCTCCAGAGTCACATGCTTTAGTGGCTCACTTGAGATTTTTTTCAAATAGACGTGTAAAATAGACCAAAATGGTCCTAGGGTTTTTTTTCTTTTTTTTTCAAAGGTTTTACCAGAGATGCACCGGTCAATTGGACCCCTATCTAAAATGCAGGTTTTATATCCAACTGACTCAATCAGTGACTGGCCAATGCCATAAATTCCAGGTTTCGGCAGTCACAATAACAGGCATGATACCAACGATACCAAAGCACACCGTTTGTAATGACTGCAAATCAAAAGTAAGCCTTGGACAGTCAACAACTAAGATGTTTGGGTCAACAAACTTAATACTGCACTTAGAAAAGAAGCGCCCATTTTTTTTAACCAAAGATAAAGAGGAGATGGCTGCTAAGAGGAGGGGCACACCGAGTTGAGTTGAGAGTCTCGGCAACCACAACAACCCTCCAGCACAGCTTCTACGTTCAACATGAATACTGAGAAGTCCAAAGCCACCACTTGAAAAAAAATGAAGCGTGGTACAGGATAAATGCATTGTAAACCTGGTGAAACACTTGAGTCCATAGTACAATTGTAGGCGGTACTTTTCTGATTCAACACTGCTAGGGTTGTTTGAGAGCATTTCAAGCCATTTACACTAAATGCTTGACACCACCAAGTACCTGATCTGTTTTGCCATGGACATTTAGACTCCAAACGTGCCCTTAGTGTCAACGTTGAGCCTGACAGCTCAAAGGCTGATGATATTGAACTATATCAAGTCCATCTCCAGGGCAACTGTTGAAACTGATGATGATTCTTATTATTTCTTAGATAGAAAATCAGTATCGGAAAAATTGGTTTTGGCCGGTCAGACCAACTTTAAAGCCGGAAATCGGTATCGGAAAAGAATTTTGCAATTGGTGTATCTCTAGTTTTACCCTTTTTTAATGTTTGTTTTTTTTTTAAATACATGATATTTCCATAAAAATACTATGTGTATAGATAATAGTTATCTATACATTCTATTTATTTTATTCATCTAATAATTATGAATATTAGTACAGTAAATGTAAGTTTGTTTTATTTTAATATGTTAATAGTTATTGCACTCTGTGGCCCAGAAAAAGGGGGAAAGAGAAGAGTTGTATTATTATTGAGGTTCAAAGAGGACTGCATTTCATTTCCATACTAAGGTCTGAAATTACAAGAGGCCTTCGATGCCCATCAGTTTTGTTTTTTTTTCTTGAACACTCAAAATAAAAAATGACAACCAAAATCTTTACATCTATTGCTTGTTTTTCTATAATATAATAGAGGCAACAAAACATAAAACATTAATATTGTAGTGGAAATTAAACTGGAAGTACCAAATATTGTACAGCACTGTGGTCACATAGTGAATCATTCTCTCCAGGATACTGAGTGTCTATGTTGCCGTCATGTTAGTTTTGTGTACGTTTTTTGATTTGTTGTGGCTCCAGACAGGTATGGTTTCTGTTTTTTGGGCCAATATGGCTATTTGAACATTTCGGGTTGCTGACCCCTGATCTAGGGGAAGTAACTGCCTAACTTTCCTAATTATATTACAAAGATGAAAGTAGGCAGTCTTACAGACATGTTTTAAATAAGATTTAAAAGTTTTTGATGGTGCTAGTGGCAGAAATTAAGCTAATATCTGAGTCTATTATTTCGGAAATAGTGTATTTCACGAGTTTTTGACCCAAGCCCAGTAGCTCAGTCTTGTCAGAATTTAGCTTTAAAAAGTTATGGGTCATCCAGGTCTTTATGTCATCAAGAGGATTTAAGCCACTCTAGATGATCATGTTCATTAGACCTAATTGATAAATATAACAGGACAGGATTGGACCCAGCACAGATCCCTGTGGGACCTCATGTCTGACCCTGGTGTGGGGGAACTGATTATTATTAATCTGCACAAAATGATGGGGTGTCAAACTCGTTCCTCGAGGGCCGGTGTAGCTGCAGGATTTTGTTCCAACCTATCCAGTGCAAACTATTTGCCCAATCAGCTGTCTGGAGACTCAGATCAGTTGATTGAAAATTCAAGTCAGGTGTGCTGCTGGTTGGTTGGAACAAAAACCTGCAGCCACACCAGCCCTTTGTGGAACCAGTTTGACACCCCTGGTCTACAGGACTAGCACTGAGACAAAACCCTGGTCCGTTGCCATCAAAAGGTCATTAGTAACTGTGATCAGAGCAGTTTATGTGCTATAATTGACCCTAAAGCTTGACTGGAAGGTCTCAAATAGACTATTGCAATTGAGCTAGTTACAGAGTTGGTTAGAAACGACTCTCTGCAAAATTCTAGAAGTGGAAAACAAATTGCTGATGGGCCTATAATTAGATAAAATCCCTGGATTGAGGGAGGTTTTCTTAAGAAGTGGTATAATTACATCAACTTTAAAACTTAAGTGAACATAACCTATTGCTATGGAAAAATAATTATACCTAATCAGGGGTGCTCTGCTCAAGTGGGAACCCTGAATGTAGGTACAATGACAGGGAAAGGTAGGGAACAAGCTGACATGATGGAGAGAAGAAGAGTGGATGTGTTGTATGTACAGGAGACCAAGTGGAAGGGCAGCAGGGCCAGAAATATTGGGGGAGGTTTTAAGCTTTTCTACCATGGATTAGATGGTAAGAGAAATGGAGTTGGGGTGATCATCGGGAAAAAGTATGCAAGTAATGTGATGGATGTGAAAAGGATGTCAGACAGGTTGATGTGTGTGAAGGTAGAAATAGAAGGAGTGATGTTGAATGTTGTCAGTGGTTTTGCTCCACAGGTAGGCTTGTGAGTTAGCAGAAAAAGAGAAGTTCGAATGAGCTGGATTTGGTTGTAGAGCGCATCCCCAGGGCAGAAGTGGTGATTGGAGCAGACTTCAATGGCCATGTAGGAGAAGGGAACAGAGGGGATGAGGAAGTTATGGGCCGGTTTGGAGTTAGGGATAGAAATTTGGAAGGACAGGCAGTGGTGGATTTCGCAAAAAAATGGAAATGGCCGTGGTAAACACCTATTTCCAAAAGAGAGATAAACACCGGGTGACATACAAGAGTGAGGCAGGTCCACTCAGGTAGATTACATTCTCTGTAGAAGAGGTAATCTCCGGGAGATAAGTGGTATGGTAGTGGATGGTAGTATAATGGAAGTTAAGGAAAGAGGAATTTTGTGATGACTTTGGAAAAGAAGACAGAACAGTGTTGGGCTCTGGTGGGGAATTCCCAGATGATTGGGAGACCACTGCTTAAGTCATTATGGAGACAGCTATGAAGGTGCTAGGTGTTTCCTCTGGACAGAGAAAGGAGAACAAAGAGACCTGGTGGTGGAATGATGAGGTCCAGGAGAGTGTCCAGAAGAAGAGACTAGCAAAGAAGAGATGGGATAGTGACAGAACAGAGGAGAATAGACTGGAATACAGAGAGGTGGCTAGGGAGGTGAAGAGGGAATTGGCCAAGGCCAAACAAAAGGCATACGCGGAGTTGTACGAGAGGTTGCACACAAAGGAAGGAGAAAAATAGTTATACAGATTGGCAAGGCAGAGAAACCAATCTGGGAAGGATGTGCAGCAGGTGAGATTAATTAAGGACAGAGATGTCATCACCTGTGAGGAACGTGTGCTGGGAAGATGGGGGGAGTACTTTGAGGAGTTGTTAAATGGGGAAAATGATAGGGAGCGTAGGAATGAGGAGCCAGCTCCCAACAGGGAGAAGGTCGATCAGATTAGAAAGGATGAAGTTAGAAAAGCTCTGAAGAGGATGAAGAGTGGAAAGGCAGTCGGTCCTGATAACATACCAGTGGAGGTATGGAAGTGCTTGGGGGAAGAAGCGGTAAGTTTTCTCACTAGGCTATTCAATAGAATTTTTGAGACCGACAAGATGCCTGATGAGTGGAGGAAAAGTGTTCTTGTACCAATTTACAAGAAGGGTGATGTGCAGAGCTGTAGCAATTACAGAGGGATAAAATTGATGAGCCATACCATGAAGATTTGGGAAAGAGTAGTTGAGGCTCGGTTGAGGAAAGATGTAGAGATTTGGGTACAGTATGGTTTTATGCCGAGAAATAGTGCCACAGATGCAATATTTGCCTCGAGGATGTTGATGGAGAAGTACAGAGAGGGTCAGAAGGAGCTTCATTGTGTTTTTGTGGATTTGGAAAAGGCCTATGACCGGGTTCCAAGGGAGGAACTGTGGTTTTGTATGAGGAAGTCAGGAGTGGCTGAGAAGTATGTTAGACTGGTGCAGGATATGTATGAGAACAGCACAACGATGGTGAGGTGTCCTGTTGGAAGGACAAAGGACTTTAAGGTGGAGGTGGGACTTCATCAATGATCTGCCCTGAGCCCCTTTTTGTTTGCTCTGGTGATGGACAGATTGACAGATGAGGTCAGACAGGAGTCTCCATGGACAATGATGTTTGCAGATGATATTGTGATCTGCAGTGAAAGCAGGCAACAGCTAGAACAGAACCTTGAGAGGTGGAGGTTTGCACTGGAGAGAAGAGGAATGAAGGTCAGTCGTAGCAAGACCGAGTACGTGTGTGAATGAAAAGGGGATGTGTTTTAAGTTACAAAACAAGTCCAAAAAGGGTCAAAATGGTACAGACTGGTGATTTTTGGGCAATGGCTATTTTAACAATGATATTCTACTTGGTGCAATCATGGTGGTCAGAAGAGTGGTCCATTCGGAAGTGCTTGGTATTTCTAAGTACCTAGCCAACCTCAATAGTCTGGGGGTTAATTTTGTGTTGCATATTTTAATGTATTTTATTGTGATATGGTTTTCAGTGTTTGCAGTGTTGCAAAATAAAATTTGCTTGAAAGGAGAAAGTTTGATAAAATGTTTAATCGGAAATAGTTGTTGTATCTGAGAATTTATTTTTATTAATGTGGAGTGAATAAATAAAAACATATTTATATTATAAATGAAACACATATTTACACTATTTATTCGTCATTTCCATATATATTGCTCTTGATGATCTGATTTTTTTCAGTGAGCTGAGCCGAAAGAGTTGGATCTCTAAAAAGAGCCATAATTCCCATCTTTTTCAATCACACATCAAACCCCCCAGATAAGGAGCCTCTTTTGGATTAAATTCCAAAAGTCCCCTGTAGTCAATTAGAAATGAAAAAGTCTCTTGGATAAGAGGTGAAACATCATCAAGAAACCTACTATACCCAGCTGCCCTTAAAGTATTACTTTTTGGATTAAATGACCCGGATTATTGAGGTCCTACACACACAATTTATACTATCTTACATTGGGCTCACCACCCAAAAAAGGTGTGTAGTGTGACTTGGGACGTGAAGACTGTTGCTCCTGTAACTCAGTAGATGGAAATGAATCAATGAATATGCCACGAAATATATTAACATTTAAATCTGCCAGGGATAAAGATCGATAATGGATAAGGGGGTAATGGATTAATAACTTAGACCTTTTGTATTTACACCCTCATGGATACTCACAGTTTAGCAAGAAGGATTGGTTTCACACTGTAACACTGCACATAAACTTCGGTACCTACGCTAAGAATCTGCTGTTGCATTACAAGGACTCACTCAAACAAAATCGAACTACTAGACTGGACTACAACTCTGTTACCATTTCTCAACTCCCCACTGCTACCCACTTTTACCACTCTTTCCAGCTGCCCTACACCTCACAAATTTCAGATATCATCCATAACTGTTTCCACCTTTCATCTGGATCTTTCTCCCACTGCCTGTTAAGACCAGTCTCCCTTCACTCATTACTGCCATCCTCCACCCCTCTCTTACCACTGGAATTGTTCCTACCCCATCTAAAAAATCATATCAAATCTTCACTGATATTTAACACCCTTGAAAAACAGTCGCTTTTAAAGTTGACGCCCAACCAACATTTACCTTCACCCACTTATTTGTTACCAAGTTGGGGACACCAGCCTATACAACTGCCACCCACATCACTTTACACCCTTCTGATCCTTCCTGCAGGTGGTGAGCCCACTAGAAGCCATTGCCATAACTAAAATATGACCTAGCCCAGGGGTCAACAACCCGCAGTTCCAGAGTCGCAAGGACTCTTTCGTCCTTATGCTGCGGTTCCATGTGGCTTGGGAAAAAATTGTATTTATTAAATGTATGTATTTGATGAGAGTATTATTGTGCACAGTGGTTCAGGGGAAGAAGTTCCATTCACCGGCAGTTTTAAAGCGAGGATGTAAAAATGTTTGGGGGGATGGCAAAGTGATTTCATACGTGCAGTTGTGGAGCGCGCATTCAGAGAATGCTGAACCGACGGTGGGAAGAGCACTGTCATAGAAAAGGGGTGAAGAGCTAACATCGTCTATAATGTGTCTGAACGGCATGACTCAGCACTATGAACAGACTTAGAAAACTGCAATAAAGGACAGTAGTTGATCGTCATACTCAAAATCAAGATTTCATGTGTATTTATTAACTTGAGTTCAACATTCGTGTAAAACAGCAGGTTTAGAAATGGAATTGTGTCACTACAGTGAAATATGGTCATGAAAAGAACAAAGATGAGAGTCAGACAAACACTCACATCAATCTATTCTCAACAATAAGGTAATATGTCCTTTACATTGACCAGTTCTCTGTAATCATCATTATGTCTACTGAATGTGTTTAAATTGTTAAAGCAACTTTATACCAACCAGCAACAGTTTTGTCGTGGGCTGAACAGAACTGGTTGGGGGAGATTTATCAGGTAACCATGTTGCAAAAAAAAAACCACACATATATATATATATACTTTGTTGTTATATATATAACCCCTGACCTAGCCCAAGAAGTTAAAATAACCAATGATCTCTGCTCACATTCAAAAAGCTCAAATCCATAACCTAATACTTTTTTATTTCTCAGCTCTTCTTAATGTTGTTGTTCTTTCTCGATCTACCAGATCATGCTTCTCTATTCACCTGACTTGTCTCAACACTATGGGAAGCAAAGTATAGTTGCTCAGCTCCCCAGCTACGGATATATTTACCCCACATTGTAAGAAACATAAGCTCACTCTCACAACTCAAGTCAGCACTAAAAACCCTTCTGTATAAATCTGACAGATTTAATTTGTCATATTGTAACAGTTAAAAAAAAAATGTTTTAATACTTTAGTGACTCATTTTATGGTATTTCTATGTACTGTATGTTGTCCTTGTCTGACAGAAAGGTGCTTATGAAATAGAATGTATAAATATTAATAATAATTAATAGTAAAAATTGCAGAACAATAAGTTGTTTTCTTTGCCAAAACCATTTCAAAGCCATTGACTTACCACACTGATCAGCTGTATTAGCTGAAGACCCACTGTGACGACAACAGCATCACTGAAGTGGTTAACAGGACGAACCACCTTATTGTACCCAGAAAATAGTGTTTTAACCAGTTTAGTCTCATCTTCGGAACAGATGACTGGACCTGGAGTAAACGCACACACGTACACACACACACACACGCACACACACACACACACACAAACACAGAGTTATTTAACCACATCTTGTTAAAATAAATGATATATCAAAGCTGGGAATTACAGGACTCTCAAGGCAATCACTTTAAAAACATAGTTAAAATGTATAATTGGTTATTTTATGTCAACCGGTTTGGCTGAACCCATCAGTATAAAAGGCTGAACCCAGCAGTATAGGAGATGCCAAAGCTGTAATTTTACTGACTGTTAAAAAATAAGTCCAACCATCCATTCATTCATCTATCTATCTATACATATTTGTGTCACCATGTGAAGTATAACCTGACTCTGGTATGAAAGCTACAGAAGCTCAATAAATATTTTATTTAATTATTTGGATTTGAGCCTTAATAAAATGTGATGATAAACGATTCCTCCCTATGTCTAATGCCTTATGTCCAACACAGCAAATTATAACTACTATTCTAGATTATTAACATTACTTGACATGCATTACTTTATTGATGTAACATCAATCTCATTAAAATTTGCAAATACCTTTATGGGAATGCTGAGTCCCATGAATCAACTGTTTCATTCAGGAGACTCAGCATTCTCATAAAGTTATTGGTATATAGGTTTTAACCTATCAGTCCTAGTGTACATGCTCTGTGTCACCTCTAACCAGGTTGTTGATTAACACAGTGATTTTTTTTTAATCAATATGATAAGAAAGATGATCATTTTGGTCAGGGGCTAAGAGTACAGTATTGGTCAAGTTACTTGAACGCAGTAATAATAATAATAATAATAATAATATTAATACAACAACAGTGGGCAGTTGGGTGAGTAGTGGTTAAGGGAGCGGACTTGGATCCGCAAGGCCCGCGGTCGAATCCCCCTACCCCCAAGCTACCGCTGAGGTGCCCTGAGCATGGTATCGTCCCCACTCACTGCTCCCTGGGCACAGGTGAAATCAATACCTCACTATGTATGGTGAGTTAAATGCAGAGTCATAATTTCCCGAGGATACTCACTAGTGATTAATATGTCTAAACATAATAACTATTATTATTATTATTATTAACAACTTAGCTTTATAAAGCGCCTTTCAGTTAACCCAAGGTCGCTTTGCAAAAAAAAAAAAAAAATTTCGATGGGGCTGGAGAGATTGGATTGAGGAATACACAAATGTTCTTTCAGAATAAATGCACGTGCATGGATCCACGAACGTGATTTGAGGAGTTCACAAATTTACTTTCAGAAGAAGGGTATAAGGGTGTGTGTTTTTTATTGATTATTAAAATACATTTGTGAAATACGGAAAAATACATCCGTAGGTCCGCGCTCGTGCATTTATTCTGAAAGTGCATTAGTTTCCGAATTTAACAAGACGGAGACATATTGGCTGCCATGTTGCCCAAGTGTTCAATTCAGACACTAGAGGGGCAGAATTCAAGGGATTCATGTGAGGATTATGCGAATTTAACTGATTATCCTAAGCTGATACCAGCTGGCCCCAGATATTTCTCTCAATATCTCATATTCTCTCAATGAGATGTTAGAAACCTCAATAAAATTGGATCCAATTCAAGTAATTTTAGGAGTTTCAGATAAGTATGATTCGCTTGCTTGATCTCAACAAATATTATCATCATACATGTTATATTACAGCAAAGTAATTTATTTTACAATTTTGGAAGAAAAGCAAGACTCCTTCTGCTAAAATGTGGCTTGAAGAAATGATCCAACTATTACACCTAAACCTAAGAATACGATCCTCATCAAACAGACTTAAACAATTTGAAAAGATATGGTAACCCTTTTTAGCATATCAGTCACAGTAATTAGATTGTGCAATCACACAACCAGTGTTGGGCAAGATACATTAAAATAGTAACGTATTAGTTACTGCTCTGAAAAAGTAACTAGTTGTGGCAACCTTTGAAAAACGGGATAAGCCTAAAGGAGAAAAAGACTAGTTACTAAATTGTAAAAGTAACTAATAATTAGTTACTTTACTTTAAAACAATCAAAAGTTTAATGTTGTGTTCTGTACCAACTAACACATAGGAAGCAGACAGAATCTGCTGCCACACAGTCCTCTCTCCGTGTCCGGGAGAAACCGTCCATTTGGACCACAGATAGTAACACATAACGAGCCCCTTTACACCATAGTAACAATATTGGCGTTACTGAATGGGCAAAGTAACGCGTGACGCTCTTAGTTACCAAGAAAAGTTGTTTCGTAGTGTAACAGCGTTACAAGTAACGCGTTAGTCTCAACGCTGTTCACAACATATATGTAACATATTTGCCTCACCAGTTTCATACAGCAGGCTATTCTGGGCAGATGGGTGTAGGGGAGCGGGCGGGATGGGGTTTTAACTGTTCATTTTGTTTGTGTGTTCCTAAAAAAAAAAAAAAACTTGAATGTATATGCATGTTTCATTTAGAAAATGCCAGTCTCAGTTTAAAAAAAAAAGTCTTGAAATATTTATTCCAGTATTTTGCTTACATTTTAAAACACTTACTACCTAAATACTATATAAAGCATTGACCTTCAGGTTTAAATATATTCATTATGTAAATACACTCATATTAAATTAAATCAACCATCAATTTATTTCAACGTGATTTATTAGCTTTAATCTTTAAAATCAGTGGACAATATAATCTTTGTATAAAAATGCAGCGGGAAAAAAAGTCCTCAACAAAATAACCAGCAATAAGTTTCTCTAGTTTAACTACAATATATCTGTCACTCTTAAGTCTATTCTCACCTGTTTAGCAATAGAGGTGTTGTCTTAAGACTGATCAGTGAATTTGGGCTGCAGTTATAATATAGCTACCAAAAAATTGTTTCTGTCAGTGAGAGAGCTGCATGAGGTGTGCATGTGTGTGTGTTTTCTGCATGTTCGCAAGGCCAGGGTGTGTTTGTTCTCCCATGACACCTGTACTCAGTATGCAGGTGAGCGCAGTTGGATTAATCGAGGCACTTCTTACAACTTTGGCCAAGGAGGAAAAAAAAAAAAAAAACGTACAAAAGCTGGGCATGGTGCTAAAGGGCACAGTATTAAAAAAAAGTGAAAAATAAAAATGAAAGGGTACCAAACACAAGAGAGAGGCATGAGCTACTTCCTTGGTTAGAATAATAGTTTAATTCTTAGGGTTAAAATAAAATTATTCATAACAATGAAAATTATTATAATTATTCAATAAAAAAATATTTTAATTTTTAAAATGTGTACATTTACACAAAACGATAAAATTGGAAAAAAATATGCGCTCAAGAAGAGAGACCCACAAAATGCAGAAAATATAGTGTATTCATTTAGTAGATTTTTCTCTGTGTCCATTTGTCCTTCCTGTGTCAGTTGTGCTGACTGCATGCTTTGATGTGGCCTCATTCAAAAATAGAAAAGGGTCCATGAACCACTTGCAGCTGTCAATTATTGCTGCAGAGCTGTGACTCCTTGTTTAGCTATATTATTTTAAAAACCTCTCCTTCACACAAGAATGTCCATGTTTTCATAATGCAACTACACATAAAAACAGCATTGATGAAATATTATTATACATTTCATATAATCCAACAGGACATTCTATCAGACTGCAAATACATTTATTTAGAAAGGAAATTGGAGGTAGAGTACTGCCGTTGATTTGGCATGCTTGTTTCAGGTGCACAATCTCACATATGTTGTACTAAATGCTTAAAATTGACGTATTAAAGTATGGCTTTAACTATCTGTTTTTACTGTTTAAGAAAGCCTTATGTATCAATATTATTCAAGTTCTGCCTCCCCACTAATTCCACATGTTAATGTTTAAAGTAAACAAATACAATCATAAAAGTTGTTTTTTAAACTTTGGCTTTTTACCAAATGAGTACTGACACATTACACAGTAAATTCTCCAAAACAGCTTGTGAAATATACATAAAATTGTGAAAAAAATATTTACATGGAGTGAAAGTGGCACTTTAAAATAAAAAAGGCTTACCACCTGTAGCGCAAGATAGGGTTACATTAGGACTCCTCACAATTGTATGCATTGTAAAAGATCTGTTATTGAGCACAGTTATTGTTAATAGTCTAAAGAATAATAGGGAATTTTAAGCAATCTCTTATTTTAAGTACAATATATTTAAAAGAATATGCCCAGTACAGTAGAAAGTGTATTATATTCAGATATTACATACATGCACTGTGATGGAGAATTGTGTATTATGAACAAAGTGTTGGACGACATTGATGTGCCAGGGTCATTGTAGAATTGCAGAAAGTTCAGTAACCACGGTATGTGAGACAACAGAGATTGGCACCTGGGTAACCGGCACAAAACACATTCTCCAGACAGATTAAGACAAAGCACATTACTGATATTGTATTTATATTAGAAAGCATTTCTGTTAGTGGACAGTTTACTGTCAGCACAATAATTATTCAATAAGTTCAGTTTCTTAAAGGTTTTAAAGAAATTTATATTACTTACCAGCGAAGAAAGTTAGCACCCATGGCAGTAGAATTTGTATCTTTTGTAGAATCATAGTTGAAATATAATGGTGGTAAAATCCACAAGGGACCCTAAAACATAATTTAACGAATGTATGTGGAAACAAGCTAATTGTAGACCTTGCTGAAAAGTGCAAACCTCTACTGTTGCTGCAGAAGGAGTGAACGGTTGGTAAGCCAGTATGTGCATTTGGTGCTCTTGCTTTTCATAGCAAGCACCATTACACCTCCCCCACCCAACAGCATCTGAAACTTTCAACTCACTCAAGCAGGAGAGACAGCTGGGTATGAGTGTGCAAATTAAAAAAAAAAAAAAACTAGTGGCAAATAATACACACACACGCAACGGTACACAAACACTAGTATTTGTAAATGCAATGCGAGATTGGATATTATTATGCATTTAATATTATTTATTTATAATTATTATTATAAATACAATGTAATATTATTAATAGTAGTAGTAGTAGTAGAATCCTTCATCAAACGTATTGTTCCAGAATTAAATTTATTTTCTCTTTTGTTTTAGCTAAATTGAGTTAAGTCAACTTCATTCTTCCAAAAATAATGTATAGTATGAATTATTGATCAAAATACCTTATACTATCGTAGACTCACACATTAACTCTTTTACGACGCATAAAAAGACTGAGCCAAGAAGAACAGCTGCAAACCATCAGTGACAAAATGACAAAAGGACAGTATACATAGAAGGACAAGTATACACATGAAGCCTCACTGTAACAGACATACATATCAATCCATCAGTTACATCTAAATGCTACATTTCTGGTTATAAACTATAACAAAAGAGAAATATAACAGAGAAACTTTTACACAACAATGATCCAGTCATTTGCCTTTGTAGTTGTGTCTGCATGCGGATGTGCATGTTCTTTTACAAGGAATGTTCTTCTGGCTTTTTTCTTACTCTGTTTATGGGACAAGAGGCAGACCCACTGAGGGCCTGGTTGAATACATGTTGTTGTTGTTGTATCAGTGTTAATGATGTAGAGACGTAGAATGGAGAAGTCTCTGCTGACACAGACTTACATACAAATGGAGTTTATTACAAAGATGTGCAGCAACTGGCCTGGAGAAAACCCCGTTGGCGGGACATAGGAATAATTAATGTTTGGTAACCTTATGGAATAAAAAGTCTGTACTCTCTTCTCCTATTCAACTTTTCCACGACTCCACAGATGGAGGACTGTGTGTCTGACATTCTGAATGAGGACCAGAACGTCTGTGTATGACATCTACTGTAGTGTCTGATATCTGTTAAACAGAGATAATGGTATAAATGTGATGAATTAATTAATCACATACATATGTATGGGATGAACATACAAATATACATTTCTACATAATACTGTGGTGGTGGAGAGAACAGCTGTGAAACACAGAATCTGTTGAAACATAAAGAGACTTTGAACAGTGAGTTAAAGAGGACACGTGGTTGAACCGCAACAAAGCGTCTGATGATAAAACCACTTGAACATGTACTGCTGTGTCCGTGCCTTTGTACAGAGAACCCAAACCCACTACAAAAACATACATCAATTTAAATCTAACATCGGTGTTGGAAGATGCGTTTATAAAATAAAACAGGCTTGGTAGAACCAAACTTATGGTTTATTGACCTGAGCATCAATGGTACGGAACGACAGGCTTACATCTAGTAAACCTCCTGAATACCCTACTTAATAGGGGTGTGAATATTAATCGTTTTGGATTGGTTATCGATCTGTGACCTACACAATCTGACAATTTGGGTCCAAAAGGCCTTTATCGAATAAAATGCAGTAAAACAGTGGTTCGGATTTTTGTCCGTGGATCGGATTCCTGCTCCAGAGCCTCACCCACAAATAGACGTTTAGACATAGCCGCGACATTGGCTGCTTACTCCCACTAGAGGCAGGCCTATAGACACATACTGTATATACGTCTATTCACACGTGTCTGTGCAGGTTGTATCTCTTGGGGTGTGAACTGTGACATGGGCTGATTTTATTGGAATTCAGGTAGTGGGTATTACTCTGTTTTCTTAGCAACAAGACATACAACACAAATGAATTAACAGAGTTTCTCAGTCCGAAGGTTTGAAAAGGTTTGTTATAGTCAAGAAGGATGGAAAGATAGATGAAAGTAAAGCAATTCACCAACTCTGTAAAGCAACAATCGAATACCCTGGAGGTCCAACAAAGTAGCAGTCACCTGGCGAGACAGCAGATTTGGACTGATGACTGTGTGACAATGATGCTGGCGCTGGCACTGACACGGCAGGAACAACCAGTAGTCAGATAAGTGGACAGCAAAAATACAAAAGGTTTTCCTACCGCAGTTCGGCAATAACTCGGCACAGTCCAAGGCAATAATGGAATCTAATCACACGTTATATTACAAACAATGTCCTGTGTGACAATCTGGTTGCAGGGGTGTTATCTACAGTTAAACCTGATTGCTGTCACCTGATCCTGATATACTTGTTAATGGAGATAAAACACACATTTTCAATCAATATACATATCTTGGGTTAATATTAGATTCACAGCTCTCCTTTAAAGGCCATATTGACAAATTGTGTGAAAAAAAAAATCAAATTAAATCTTGCAAATGTTCATGCAATTCAAATGAAGATGCCAGATGAAAAAATTCCATAATTGAATAAAAAGTGTTTGCATTTGTATTTTCTATTGTATATGTATTGTGTACTTTGTCATGGTCAGGATACTACAGATGAAAACTAGCCTTTGACTAATTCTTTCATATTTAGCCATGTGTTTATGAAATTGCATTTTCCTCTTTTAAATAAACTAAACTAAAACTAAAAAAGAGTGGCAGCTGTATAGTGTAGTTTTATTGTTTTATTTATTAAATTTCATTGACTCTAACTGAACCGAATCGGATCGATACTTTTATATTTTTTATGAATTGAGACATGAATCAGATTGTTTTGTGTGTAAAGATTTACACCCCTACTATTTAAGCACATGCAGAGTGACTAGAGTACCTCTGTGGACAACAGCACCTGCATTAGATAATATTAATACTATAATACTATAATTAATACTATAATACAATATTAATACTTACTGTAAACACACTGGCTGATCTACATCCCCTTTTTAAGCTTTAACTCTATAACAAAGGTACCTGGTAGGGTTTAATCTCAGGAACCAGGATTCCCCATAAATGCAATTAGAACAATTCCCCAGGAATCGGGAAATGTGAAGATAGGACCCAGGAAAAATTGGGAGTAATAAAGGCGACGTGCGTCTATTTGTTGTCATACAGTAATTCAGACAGCAAAGGGTCTTGCGGAGTGTCTTTTCCCCAGCTGCTTCCCGAGGAGAGCCAGGCGAGGGCACGTCCAAGTTTTTTTTTTTTTTTTCTTTCTCTTTTGCATCTGCTTCGACCTACAATCATGAACGCTTGGAGTTCAAATTGGAGTTGTGCAAAAATATTATATAGGCTATAACGATTGTCATTTTTTAAAAAGAAGATTTACAAACGAACCTGCCATATTAATGCAGCAGATGTCACCCACAACAGCGCAAGTGGCTGAGCTTTTATAGGTGCTGTGAAGATGAAACGTTATGTCGGCCTATTGTTTTGCATCACTAATTGTAGCCTGAAATAGCAATAATTGCATGTACAATGCAGATTGGCATGGATATTTGAATGATGAAGTAACGTTTCTAACTGATGTTTCAATGTTAATTTTTCGAAGAGTTTTATTGTTTCCCATGGTCTGTGAATGCATCTGGGTGAATGCATGAGCAAGGGGGCGGGGGAGCAGCAGTGTGTGAGCGTGCCCGGAATGAGAGTGGGAGGGATGCAGCAGGTCGGTGTTTGCTCTATTTATGGGCGTGGTTACGGCTGAGTGTCCACGTTCTGTGACTAAGAAATTGCGCAATTGTTAAGCAACGCCTCCAGTTTAATTATACAATCTGCTCGACATTACAATATTTAAATAAGGCCTATACACAGGGTACTGTAAATAAATTTATTAATTAATTTTGGGATTTTATTTTTGTCATTTTCGTGAAAAATCTAAAATATTAATCCCTTGCACCTGGTGACATAGCAAATGTAACAGAGCATTTCAAATGTCACAAATAAAAGATTAAATTGCTTTTTTGTCATTGTGATTCACACCACAAAATTTGGCCTCTACATTTAACCCATCATCAAAGTGAGCAGTGTGGGCGGGGACGATACCATGCTCAGTGCACCTCAGTAGTAACTTGGCGGTAGGGGGATTCGAACCGGGTACCTTGCGGACCCAAGTCAGCTTCCTTAACCACAGATTACTTAATAGGTCAGCAGACCTATTAAGTACCAGATATGACACAGATATAAGGTGAAAAACCTCTGCTTAAAGTGCAAACATTATCATCAGTCAGAATAGTCAAACGGATGTAACCATTATGGAACAACATTAAGGTCTCAGCATAATTAAATATCAATCAAATTTATTTATATAGCCCACATTTACAAAACACAGTTTGTCACTGTGATGTGTTTCTAGGTTCTCTGGACAAAAGGCACACCGGCAGCTATACAAATTTAAGGACTTTTTAATAGGGATGGGCTATTTGACACGGACGCTTCGAAGCTTGTTTTACCTGCGTGAATCAAAGTGGTTCGGCACACTGTTCCGGGGCGTGTGTCAAATGACGCTGATCACGTGATCGGTGATGTCTGA
>JAFBJS010009833.1:0-11411 GCA_016785265.1 Paraplagusia blochii | reverse complement strand
TGTCTGAAGCGCCGCATGTGTCGTCTGGTCGAACCGCCTAATGCATAATGCCCGCCACTTGCCTAATGGCTCAATGGGTTACACAGTGCTCTTTGAATCCAAAGGTCATGAGTTCAAATCCCACAGTTTTACAAGTTTGCGTTGTGTTGTGAAATATATCCCCTCTGACTTTATGCTTATTATACATAATGTAACACATCAATTAACACAACTTTTTTACGCTTTTTATTGTGCACATTTAAGTATAACAAAGATAAGAAAGCTGGCTGAAGCAAATTATATTTTTGCAGTGCACCACCAGATGTCACTGTTCTGTGTTGTTTCAAAGCCCCGAAGTGTGGTTCATTTTCCGGCACAATCTGACGAACCCCGTGGAAGCTTCATGAGGCTTCAGATGCCCATCCCTACTTTTTAATGCCAGCTCAGTTTGTCGCTGTTTTCTTAACATAAAGTCAACATAAAATGTCTCTTCCCGACACAAAACGTCTCTGAGTCTGGGCTGCATGAAAGGACAGCTCTCTCTCTGCAGCTGCAGCGTGTCTCAGCTCATCTCTCCCCCTGTGGTCCCGGCTCCTACTAATACAGGGAGAGATCTGATTAGAAGAATTGCGCTCACCTGCGCCAGGTACAGCGTCAGCCTCACCACTGGTCCGCTCTCCCAGCCACAGCTGATCGCTAACCACTGCCCCGCCCTCACAGTCACATGGGGCTTCACAAGTTTGGTAACATCCTCTATCCTTAGACGGTCATCAAGGGTAAGGAAAAACTACCGAAACAAAAAACCCCTTTTATCAGGGGAAAAAAGAAAGGTAGAAACCTCAGGGAGAACCACAGGTGACGGATCCACTCCCTGGACGGACAGACGTGCAGTGGATGTTACTCAGAACATGCAGTTTACAATTTCAATACACAAAAAACAATGAAAAGAAAAAGTTCAAGTCCTGGTTGATGTTGTTGATGACCGAGTCCTCGCTTTTGTTTTGTGCTCGTCCCGCTCATTTGCAGCAGCAGAAACTGTAAAAAAGTGGGACCAGTTACTTAAATGAGAACATGGTGGTAGTGTGATTTTAGAACAGGTTAGAGAATAGGACCATGAAATCAATGTACTCATTTTATGTGCGAGATGAAAATGAAGAATCCCCCAGCAGTCTAGGCCTATAGCAGCATCTCTTTAAGATGATCTAATCAGGGCATGCCTAATCTAATTTAAGCTATAGGCTACACTAAAGAGGTGGGTTTTAAGTCTCACTTTGAAGGAGGAGACAGAATCTGACTCTCTTACTGAGAGTGGCAGCTGGATCCACAGGAGAGGAGCCTGGTAACTAAAAGTTCTACCACCTGTTCTATTTTTATTTATTTTAGGGATGATCAGTAGACTCGAATTTTGGGAGTGAAGAGATCTTTTGGTTGATAAGGGGTGATTAAATCACAGATATACTGTGGTGCTTGATTATTTAGGACCTTAAATGTGATAAGGAGTATTTTAAATTAAATTCTAATTGAATGTATTGAAGCCAAGACAGGGTTTATATGTTCCCGTCTTCTGGTTCCAGTCAGTATGCACACTGCCGCATTCTGGACCATTTGAAGGCTTCTTAGGGATTTATTTGGGCATCCTGACAGAAGGGAATTACAATAGTCCAGCCTTGAGGTTATAAAGGTATGGATTAACTTTTCGGAGTCTGGTCGTGAAAGTATTTTTCTAATTGTTTTAATGTTACGTAGGTGGTAGAAGGCTGTTCTACAGGTTTGATTTATATGTTCTTCTAAGGATAAATCCTGATCAAACAGGACACCCAGGTTCCTTGCTTTAACACAGGGTACTGGGGTAGTGCCACCTATGGTTAAACTTACATTTGACAATGGTGCTCTTATATGTTTTGGCCCAAAACTATGACCTCAGTTTTTTCTGTGTTTGGCATCAGAAAATTCTGGGTCATCCATGCCAGAATGTCTCTAAGACAATCTCGGAGTTTAATTAAGGGGTTTGGGTCATCTGGCCATACCGATATGTACAATTGTGTCGTCTACATAGCAATGGAAATTTATGTTGTGCTTCCTGATGATGTTGCCCAGTGGCAGCATGTACAATGTGAAAAGAATTGGGCCAAGCACAGATCCTTGAGAAACTCCACAGCTCACTTTAGTGGGCATGGAGGATTCCTCATTAACACTAACAAATTAAAATCTGTTCGACAGGTAGGAATTAAACCAGGCAAGTGCTGATCCTTTAATCCCAATATCTTTTTCCAATTTATGTAACAGGATCTCATGGTCAATTGTGTCGAACACTGCACTGAAATCCAGAAGGACCAGGATAGACGCCAGTCCTTTGTCAGAGGCCACGAGAACATCATTTTGTACTCGCAGTAGTGCAGTCTGTGCTGTGATGGGTTCTAAACCCGGATTGAAATTTTTCAAATAAATTATTGCTATGCAAATGATCACACAATTGGGAAGCAACGGCTTTTTTTAAGATTTTTGAAATAAAAGGCAAATTTGAAATGGGCCTATAGTTTGCTAGAGTGCTAGCGTCCAGAGAAGGCTTTTTAAGTAATGATTTAATTACTGCTATTTTAAAGGCCTCTGGGACACAGCCACTCACTAGGCACATATTTATTTGTTGTAATATTATATAGCCTATTTGGGGGAGGGCCTCTTTAACAAGTCTAGCTGGTACAGGATCCAGCGGACAAGTGGTTAATTTAGCCAAGGAGACCAGTGACCTTAGTTCAGGGAGATTTAGAGGGGTGAATTAATTTAATTGCAGAATCGGAGTCACCATTGCGTCTAGGTTGGTCATGCTAAACTGCGTTTTGGTCATATGTGGGGGTAGAAGGTGGTTAATTCTATCTCTGATTTTATCTATTTTATCATCAAATATCAAAAAATGTTAAAAAGTCATTGCTATGCAGCGATATAGGTATCATTGGGTTGATTACATTTTGGCTCTCTGTCAGCCTGGTGACAGTGCTGAAAAGGAACCTGGGATTGTTCTTATTTTTATCTATTAACTCTGAGTACACTGAATACGCTGTTCTTGCATCTTTCAGAGCTCTTTTGTAAGTATCAAAGCTGTTCCTCCACAAGACATAGTGACTGTCGTTTTGTGTGGAACGCCACTCTCTTTCGAACCTCCGTGTTTTTAGTTTTAAGCCGCGAGTTTGTGCACTATACCACGGGGCGGATTTATTTCGGGACATACTTTTCTTCTTTATAGGGGCAACAGTGTCTATGGCCGTTTTTAGAGTTAGAATAGTTTTATTTACTATATCATTAAGTTTTGTGGGGGATATGTTCCTATAGCTTTCTGAATCTGTGTAACAGAAATTTGGTTGAAAGGTGGAGGAGAACTGTTCATGAAACTGCTGTACAGAGCTATTGGATACACAGTGACTGTAATAATGGTGCTGTTTAAAGTTAAGTAGTTAATTTGTTGCTCAAAATTCGAAAGTGATAAGAAAATTGAAGCCAATTGAGTCGAGCAGATCTTTAAAGTATGAGCCCAGACTGTCATTGGCTACATCTATGTGGATGTTAAAGTCACCAACTATGATAATTTTATCAGAACAGAGAACTAGTTCTAACAAAAAATCAGCAAATTCGACTATAAAATCGGAATATGGGTTTGGTGGGCGATACAGGATAATTAATTGAAGTCTGTTGTTCTGTTTAAGGCTATGGTCTAACAGACATAGGCTGAGATGGTCAAATGATTTATAACTACATGTAGTTTGGGGGGTGAACAAAAGTGTACGGTTAAATATTGCTGCAACCCCCCCCACATCTGCCATGTACCCTGGGGGTATGGGCATTAGTGTGGGTGGGGGGTGTCGCTTCATTTATATACGTATAGTCATCCACCTGAAGCCATGTTTCTGTCAAACAGAGTAAATCAAAATTATTTTCACTGATTAAATTGTTTATAATTAGCGCTTCTGAACGGAGGGATCGAATATTAAGTAAACCGCACTTTACCCTCTTATCTGTTTTTGGCTCTGAGACTGTCCTAGTGTTTATTTTTATTAGATTATTTTGAATGACTCCACTTCTGTGTCTCCGTGGCTGCTCCCTAAGGGTGGACTTAACATATATAAGGGATGTAGGTTCCTGTATAGTACCATCTATGGCTGGCTCGCCAAACTTATGCTTGTATTCTATATTAATACTGTTTTTGCTGTTGTTGTTAACTGTAATGGATGACTGACATGGTGGGAGGACAGAAAAGCGTGTTAGACTGCAACTCTGTTTCCTGGTCCAGACTGTTAGTGGTCAAGATTTGGATGTAATAAATTTCACAAGATTTCTGGAGAGGAGGGAATCTCCATCCAGAGTGAGATGAACACCATCCCTTCTAATCAGACCAGGCTTTCCCCAGAAACTTCTCCAATTTTGTGTGATGCCCACACCTTACACACCTTAAAATTTATTGGCCCTTTATCAAACATTATTATCAGTTAGCGCCCATGTGAATGGACCTGAACAATGTGCAGATTAATCTTTAAGTGACAATTGCACAGCTTTTGTGACAGTTTCTTTTTGAAAAGCTGGGTTTTCACCTGCTGTGGCTCACACATGTGTGGTTCAAGCAGCTTGCTTGAGACTGGGAGAGTGGGGCGTGTTTGTCTCGACATCAATATCTGTGCAGGTGAACTAAGCTTTGCATCAAGGAGGACGTTTCTGAGATTTAGGAGGTTGAGAAAAACATTGATGCCATTTCTGTGAGACTTCTGCCTCAGTTGTTCAGTGTTGCAGACAGCCCTTTAAGCTAACTTGTTGGATTGGGGATGCTCTGGGCTACTGATATCATGAGTGAAGTCCCACTGAGTAAAAAAGTCTTTAAAGCCCTGCCTTGTGAACGGTTTGCTGTTTGCAGATATGAGTGTGTGTTGCTCCATGAACTGAAAAGTGTCTCTTGAGTTTTGCAATGACTGTTGCTGAGGTGAGATAACGAAGCAGGTCTATCTCATAACATCCTCAATATGAATCTACCAGAACCAAAAAAATGAAAAATGTGTTGTGCCAGTCTAAAATATCAATCGCAACAGTAGACCAAGGCAGGTCTGGGACTGGATGCAGCTGTAATGTTTTTTTTTTCTGCTGGTGGGACTTAACTGTGCATTGTGGGCCAGAAAACTATACCTCTTGCTTTCCATTTTGTAGCTTACAGATGGCACATGGAAGACTGTGCAGTGTGCTAGGTCACTAGTGCCTTATGATAACCCCTGCAGGATTGTGTCCTCTACTGTATGCACCTTTAACTCCTCAAAACGAGAATAAGATATGTAGTTAACAGTCATTACCTCAAAGCTGTCCTTCTCATTAGCATGCTGAACTATAGAAGTCCTGGGAGTTTAAGACAGTGTGTCAGCCAGGTGCATTTGTTTTCCACTTTAGTAGATGAGTGTGAACATCATTCTTTGAAGCCCCACTGGTGCTGCATGTAAGGGCTTTTTTATCATGGTGACCAGCGGCTGGCGGTCTGTTTCTACGGTCACTTGTTTCCCATAGATGTAGTCCAAACCACCACCAGCTCCTTTTTTTTTATTTGAGCATATCTGGTTTCCGTTCCAGTTAATGTATGTGAAGCATACACAACAGGTTTTCCTTGCTATAG
Organism: Paraplagusia blochii; assembly: GCA_016785265.1. NCBI lineage: Eukaryota > Metazoa > Chordata > Actinopteri > Pleuronectiformes > Cynoglossidae > Paraplagusia > Paraplagusia blochii. The sequence continues at coordinate 5,794 of JAFBJS010009833.1, read as the reverse complement.
ACACGCTGCTCCAAGCCTGAACTGCGAAGAGTCACAGGTAAGCGTCACTGGCTTTCTGACATCATAGTTTGACAGGTATAGGTTCCAGTGCTTCAATAGCATTGTGTTGTTCTTCTTGCCAAGCCCACTCACTGTCTTTGTGTGTTAGTTGTCGCAGCAGAGTTGACAGCTCACTGATGTTCAGAATTAATTTCCCGAGGTAATTGACCAAACCTAGAAATCTCCGCAGAGCTGACACGTCTGCTGGCACTGCCATTGCCTATTTTTGAAGGACCTGCTTTAAGGCCTTAATTTGTGAAAACATGGCCAACATAGCTGGCTTCGTTCAGCCGGAACCTACACTTGAGAGGATTAATCCTCAAGCTAATCTCTCTGGCACGGTTGAGCACTTTTCTCGAGTTGGCATCATGCTCTCCAACAGTTTTGCCACCTATCAGTATGTCAATGACAATGATAGCACAGGGACACCCAGTAGGGTTTAGTATTTTTATCAAAAATCAAATCCCGCGAAAAGATGAACTATTACCCGGGAATCCCGGGATTTATATATTCATATATTTTTTTTATTTAACTGTACCCTGTGTATAGGCCTTATTTAAATATTGTACTGTCCCTATGATTAAAGTCCAGGCATTGCTTAACAATTCCACATTAATTGCAAAGTCTTACTCACAGAATTTGGTTACTGTCAACCGTAACCACACCCATACGTAGAGCAAACACAGACCTGCTGCTTATCTCCCACTCTCACTCCGGGCACATTCACACACTCGTACATTCACAGACCATGGGAAACAACAGAACTCTTTAAACAATTAACGTTGAAACATATATTAGAAAGGCTACAATATCATTCAAATATTCGTGCCAATCTGCATTGTAGATGCAGTTATTGCTATTTTAGGCTAGAATTAGTGATGCAAAACAATAGGCCTACATAACGTTTCATCTCCATAGCACATATAAAGGCTCAGCCACTTGCGCTGTCGTGGTTGATATCTGCTGCATTAATATGACAGGTTCGTTTGTAAATTGTCTTTTGAAAAACTGGCCAACTGTCATAGCCTATATGATATTTTAACACAACTCCAATTTAAAAATGAAATATGTTAAAGCAAATTATTCCATGATCATTATTCCATGATTCCACGTCATTTTTTCCTCCTAATTTTTCCCAGATCCTGTCTTCACACTTCCCGATTCCCGTAAAATGGTTCTGATCGCATTTCCCCAGAATAAACCTTAATACCCAACAAAGATTTGCTCCATAGAGCGCTGGAACACTCCACTGGCAATTGAGTCCTAATGGCATTCTTCTAAATTGACCAAATGGCATGCTAAATGTGGTTAGCAATAAAGATCTGTGATTGAGTGAAATTTGCCAAAAAGAGTTCTTTGCATCTACAGTGGAGAAAAGAAGTATTTAATCCCTTGCAGCTTTTGTTGGTTTACTTCAACTTCAAATTTTATTTTAACTTTTATTTGTTTAAAGTGCCAAATCATAACAACTGTTATCTCGAGGTACTGTACAGACCAACCATGCACTAAAACAATAATAATGAAGTACAAGAGAGAATAACCCCCTGCCCTTATAATAGACCCTCACACTTGCTGAGGAACAACTCCCAAAAATCCAGACAGGGAAAAAGGAAGAAACCTCAGGGTGATCAACAGTGGAGGGGATCCTCACCCAGGACGGGCAGGCGGGCAAACTAAACAGTGGCAGAATAAAAGGGTCAATATAAAGTCCCTCCATAGCCGAATCAAGTGCATGAGGTCCAGAGTCCAGATCTCAGCGAGTAGGGTCCTTGGGGAGTTGGATGAAGTCCTGAGTCCGGCCCACAGCAATGGGAGTATATAGGAATAACATGGTAAAGTCCCCCATGTTATTGGGGACGTATAGTCCCCGGCCAGGTGTTAAGTCTACTGCAATGTTTGACAGATGAATAAAGAGACGTTAAAGAACTGGGAAGGGCTAAGAGAAAGAGATAGAGAACAACAATCGAGGACTCAATGTGCCACAGGACGCCCTACGTCCTCAACCTACATCAGTAGATCTGGAACCTGAGGTCCAGCCATAGGCCTTATATAGGGTCTATGGCTGGATTTGTAGGCCATTATGGGCACTATTAAGCAGATTGTGTCTGCCTCCCAGACTAGGACTGGCAGCAGGTTCCAAAGTAGAGGGGCCTGATAGCATAAAGCTTTGGCTCCAAATCCAGATTTGGAGATTTGTGGAACCACAAAAAGCCCCTAAAGAACGAAGAGTTCTAGTGGGTTGATAGGGTTGTATCAACTCCACAATACAGGAGGGTGCCAGTCCATGGACAGCCTTAAGGGTAAGCAGTAAGATTTTAAACTGTATTCTAGAGTGGACTGGAAGCCAATAAAGAAAGGTGAGGAACAGGGAGATATGGTCTCTCTGCCAAGTTTTAGTTCTAGGTTCTAGGCACACGAGCTGTTGTGTTCTGGATAAGCTGCAGAATTCTGAGAGAATCAGCTGAGCATCAGCCAATAAAGAGTTGCAATAGTCCAGCCTAGAAGTAACAAAGGCAAGGACCAGCTTCTCAGCTGCATCTATGGGAAGTATCTGCCTAACTTACTGATAATACATAGATAATAATAATACATAGATGAAAGTAGGCAGTCTTAGACACATTTTTAATGTGTTTTGTAATTTAAAAGAAAGTTCCTGGTCAATAAATAAACTATCATTAACCCTAGATGTTTAGGACCTAGAACCAGTAACTCAGATTAGTCAGAATTTAGCAACAAAAAAAATCACGGGTCATCCAGGTCTTAATGTTATCTATGCAGGATTTAAGCTGCTGTAGGTTATCTTGTATCGGCCTTAATTGATAAATATAATTGAGTGTCATCAGCATCTCTTCTAATATTATTTTGTTAGGTGACCTAAATATCCATGTCGACAACTGCAATCTTCTTCTGACTTGCAACTTTTCATCATACCTTGACAGTCTTGGTTTCCAGCAAGACTGTCCAAAAAAAACTCTGTCCACAAAAAAATGTACAGAGACCACATACTTCATTACAAAAACTCCTCTCAAGCTAAATCTGTCTTCTACTCCAACTTAAAACAATGTAACGAAGGATACCCCAAAACACTATTTTCCTCATTCAACAAAATCCTCTAAACCGCCTGACTCGCTCCCCATATACCTGTGTTCAACAGAAACATCTAACTCTTTAATGCACTTTTTCAATGAAAAAATCCACAAAATTCACAATCATCTCACCTCCAATCCTCCCCTTCTCTCCTCTACTGAAATCTTTCCCCTACAACAGTTGCTCTCCCGTTTCCAGCTTCCTGAGGCCTCTGAAATCATCCGCAACTCCAAACCCTCGACCTGTCAGCTTGACCCCCTACCCACAACCCTTGTTAAAACCTGGCCCCAATCTCTACTCCCCATCATATCGGCCATAATCCATTCGTCTATCAGAACTGGATCTGATCCATCTGACTTTAACAACCTCCGCCCCATCTCCAAACCCTCATTCATCTCAAAAATCTTGGAAAAATTGTTGCATCTCAACTCCACTCTCATCTCTCTCTGAACTCTCTCTACAAGCAATTTCAGTCTGGTTTCCACCCCCGTCACAGCACAGAAACCGCTCTATTAAAAATAACTAATGACCTCCTCATGACAGCTGATTCTGGTGTACTCTCCATCCTTATTCTCCTTGATCTTAGTGCAACTTTCAACACCATCTCTCACTCCATCCTCCTCCGTAGACTTCCCTTAATTGGCCTAACCAACACGCCCCTCAACTGCTTTTACTCTTATCTCTCTGACCAGTCTCAGTTTATCCATCTCAAGTCCTTCAAATCACTACCATCCTCTGTTACCTCTGGTGTGTCGCAGGGCTCTGTGCTGGACCCCCTTCTTCTTATCTACCTCCTTCCTCTTGGCAATATCTTAGGTAAACACAACATTCATTTTCACTGCTATGCAAATGACACCCAGCTCAAATGACAACAGCACACGATCCACCTACTTCCACCTTCGCAACATAAACCGCCTGGGCCCCTCCCTCACCTCCCTCTCCTCCTCAATTCTTGTTCATAGTCCCCTCTCTCCCTCTCGCCTTGACTATTGTAACTCTCCTCTTTGGTCTCCCTCATAAATCCCTTCCTAAATTCCAACTGGTCCAGAACTCCATTGCTACTCCCGCTCGCTCCCTTCGTTCCTCCTCCTCCATGCTCCTAACTGTTTCCTCTGCCCGCCTCAGTGCTATGGGGAGTAGAGCTTTCAGTCGCTCTGCTCTCCAACTTTGGAATGCTCTTCCCCCAGACATCCGTAACACTGAGTCACTATCACTTTTCAAATCCAGACTCAAAACCCATCTGTTTCGCTTTGCTTACCCTTAGTAATTTCACTCCTGCTCCTTTTCTCTCTATCTCCTCTCTCCCTTTTGTTTACCTCTCTCTTCCTTTTTATTATTAAATTGTGCTTTTGTATGTCTTTTTTATGTATAACCTGCACAGTGTCCTTGTGTGCGTGAAAGGCACTTATAAATAAAATGTATTATTATTATTATTATTATTATTATTATTATTATATAACAGTGGAAGTCAATTGAATGTTTCCTGATGAAATTGCCTAAAGGAAGTATATAGAGGGTGAACAAGATTGGACCTAGCACTGATCCCTGCGGGACACTATAGGCTGCCCCTGGTGCGGGGGGACTGAGTGTTATTAATCTAAACAAACTGATATTGGTCAGTGAAGTATCACTGAAACCATTTTCAGGAAGTGCAACTGATTCCAAGTAGGTTCTCTAGCCTTATCAATAGAATCTGGTGGTCGACTGTATCAAATGCTGCACTTAGATCTAACAATACTATGCACTGAGACAAAACCCTGGTTTCAGAAGGTCATTAGTGACTGATAAGAGCGGTCTCAGTGCTATGATTAGCTCTAAAGCCTGACTGGAAGGTCTTAAATAGATTATTGCAATTTAAGTAATAAGAGAGCTGGTCAGCAACAACCCTTTCTAAGATTTTGGATATTAAACAAAAGAAACAGAAGCAGAAGTGAGCAGCAGCAGAGTAGCAACAAAAGCGAGCAGCAGCAGAAGTGAGCCGCAGCATAAGCGAGCAGCAGCAGCAAGTATAGCAGCAGGTATAGCAAAATTGTTATTCATGTCGGTGTTAATGACTATATCATATATTATACACATATTGGAAATTACTAAATTAAGCATGGACTCTGTATGTTCAGTAGCTAAAACGCTATCTGACTCAATAGTTTTCTCTGGCCCTCTCCCCATTTGACTAACGATGAAATGTTTAGCCACACAGCATCGCAGCATCTGAACTGCTGGCTGTCAATGTGGTGTCCCTTAAATGGTGTAGGCTTTATTGACAATTGGTGGACTTTCTCAGGTAAGCCTGGTCTCATTAGAAGAGACTGCATCCATCCCACGTTGGAAGGAGCAGCTCAGTTGTCTAGTAACCTGGCAAAGTGTATTGGTTCACCACCCACCTGACTAAAAACTGAAACCAGGTGGCAGAGATGTAGTTTAAGTCACTCCTCTGCGTTTCCCTCTGGCCTTTTGCCCTCTCACTACCCTATAGAGACTGTGTCTGTCCCCAAGTCTGGAAAAACAAGTAGCAGTAATCTTATTAAAATTAGTACCTCCTCTACTCTATCCCAGGACATGAGAATTAAATGTGGATTACTTAATATCCGCTCCTTGTCCTCCAAAGCCATCCTTGTTAATGAATTAATTTCTTATAATAGCAATGATGTTCTGTGCCTCTCAAAGACTT
>JAFBJS010009794.1:97523-159430 GCA_016785265.1 Paraplagusia blochii | reverse complement strand
CAGTGAAGACAACAACAATAAACTCAAAATGACGCAGAGTCATTGATACAAGATTCTAACCTTGTATACCGGTCTGGTAGCAGAAAATTATAGGCTGTGTGCACTTTAGAAATCCTTGTTGAGCCCATGCACAATTAATTTTGGGTAGGAAGATTTTATGGGTAGGAAAATATTTCACCAGTACACCAGATATTTACTTTTAATAAGGGGTATTTATCTGCCACGACTTAACAACTAGTCCGCGAAAATAGTGCGAGACATTTAACCGGTCTGTGGCGCAAAAATGGTTGAACACTGCCTTGTAGCAGTACTTCTCAAATAGTGGGGCGGGACCCCTGGGGGGTACATTGAAGAGCCAGGGTGAGTTTTGAAAGGGCTTTCAATGGAATATGGCCCGCTGGACAGAAGCGTAACATTGCTGTAAAGCAGTGCTTCTCAATTACTTGTATTTTCTGTTAAGACCCCCCTAGCAAGAAGAAAACAATTTGCGCCCCCACCCCACCAACTACTCTCTGCCGCAACTATAAATAATAGCATTTATTTATAAAATAGTTATAGGTTCACCTCTGCATAACATCGTATCCTTGTTAACAAAAAGAAAACAAAGAGAAAGAGATATAGTTCAACTCGCTGCGCACCGTGGGCAAAGAGAGCACCACTGCCAACTACTGGAGTGGATGTGCAATTACACTTTATTGTAGTACGACATGTGTAAAAAGCATGTTCCCCAGGTTTCATAGACAGATAGATAGATAAAATCTGATGCAGCTACCAGAGGTCACCATGACCCTTCAGTGTCAAAATCGCTAATGTCCAACACGCTGATGGTTTTCCCCTCAGCCTTCAGTGGCCCTTGACTCCAGCAGTAAGTTGGTCTGACACTCACAGGAAGGGGGAGTTTCCTGAAAGGTGGTGGTTCTACCAGCCAGACCAAACAGCAGCTAATTACTTTGTTGTTTGCCGGGTCGCTGCCTGTTTTTGTGTTGCTGTTTTTTTTTTCTTCTTCTTTGTTTAACATTCCCCAGTATATTACCTGAGCCTGCTGCCAGGAGATGGTCCAGGAAAAGTTGGGGGAGTGGGACGCAAACATGGGGAGGGGAGGGTGAGGAAAGAGAGGCGGGGAGGGGGGGTGCCGAACTGTGAAGGCGGCAGTCACACGGGGTGGATGCTGTGATTAGGCCGTGAAAGGGCTCCCCAATCTCCCCCACGTCTCTCTATGCTGCTATAAATAGCAGGGTAAGGCTGTCTCTTATACACATCTAGATGTGTATAAGAGACAGGAGTTCTTAGCTGCAGACGGCAGCAGGGGGCGTCACAGTCCTTTTGGTTGAGTGCAGCACAGAGACTGAGCAGACGTCACATGGTCCGGACCNTCTTGTTACCGCGGCCCCTGACAGGAGCAGACAGGTTGTGTCCTGTCTCTTATACACATCTAGATGTGTATAAGAGACAGCTGTTGGGTGGATGTGCCTCAGATTAAGTGCTCTCCCTGTAATGAATCAGCCTTGGGAACTTAAACAACCACAGCAAAAGATGACAAACTGCAGATCCTGTGTGTGTCCATGTGTGTGTGTGTGTGTGTGTGTGTGTGTTTGTCAGTGGAGGTTGGAGCTTGTGGAAATAACATGAACTCACCCTGGCTGAAAAAAAGTAGCGTCTGTTTGGTTTGGTTTTTCTGGCTCTGCGCTGCGTCCTCGTATGTTAAAAGTGAACAACGGAAAAAGTACTTGACATTGGCGTGTTCATTTGCTTCCATTTATCCACACGAATTTACACTTCATCACTTCTATGAGCTGTTAACCACTCTTTCGGAGAGGAGACCCGGCCAAGACACACATCTGTACATTATTCCTCTCCGAGGGTCCAGGTCACAGTGGGTATTTAAACACCGCAGAGCATCTGTATGTGGTTTATGGAGCCCATCCCAATTCTCTGGGAGATGGGCAACCTTTGACGGGAGAAGCAGGCGGAGTAAGTCAAGTATTAGCCTGTGGAGCTATGGGGCTATGGTTACATATTAGATTGTTACATATTACACATTATAACGATCCGATTTATATCTCGATTCACAGGCTACGATCCGATTCCGGAACGATTGATAAAAATTATTAAATGGTCGATCCAATTCGATCCGATTCAGTTCAGTTCGATCCAAATCGATCCAAAACGAATAATTTGCATACCCCTAATATATATATATATAGTGTATATTAGGGGTGTGACGATTCACTCACATGACGATCCAAGTCATATCTCGATTCACAGGCTACGATCCGATTCTGGAATGATTCATAAAGATTATTAAACGATCAATCCAGTTCGATCCGATTCAATTCAGTTTGATCCAAACCGATCCAAAACAATTAATTTGTATATATTGTCTTTATTAGGGGTGTGACGATTCTTCTTTGCCCTTTCGGCTTGTCCCTTTTTCAGGGGTTGCCACAGCAAGTCAACAATTTCCATCTCACCCTGTCCTCTGTATCCTCAACTCTAAACTCCAACCTCCTCCATGTCCTCCCTCACTGCATCCATCCATCTCCTCTTTGTCTCCTAACTGGTAGCTCCATCTCTAGGATCGTTCTTCTACCAACATGTATCCACTGTCCCTCCTCAGAACATGTCGAAACCATCTAAATCTGTCTTCTCTAGTTTTTTCTCCAAACCTTCCTGTCTGTGTTGTTCCTCTAATCACCTACTGTCCATCCTTGGACAGGACTACGGCATGTGTCTAACATGTGTTGCAATGACGATAAAGCTTCCTTAAATCCTTGAATCCTTGTCTCTCATAAAGAGAATCTCAGCATCTTCAACTCCTCAACCTCCGCCTCTGTCTCCTGTCTTCTACCTATTCTTAGTGTCTCTAATCCATCCATCATGGCTGGTCTCACAACCGTCCTGTAAACCTTTCCCTTCACCTTAGCTGATACTCAATGTTCCTGAAACAAACACTGCATCAACAATTATTCTTTCCAAAATAAAATATTGATGGATTCATGTTTCTGAATCTATCAACATTTGCTGCTGCTCCTCGATTCCTCCTCGTGCTCCAGCAGGAACTCCTTAGGAACGTAGCTGCTGGTACATTCTTACAAGAAGACATTGTTGCATTGGTTTATATCAATAGCAGCGCTTTCAGAGGAGGAGACCATTGATTCCGGACACAAGAATCTAGTGCTAGATGCCGTTTCAGTCTTGTGCGAGGCAATATTATGCCCCCATGTGCCAAAGATTGCCAACCCATGGTGCAACCCAGGGTTCAGGCAAGAAGAGGGTTCAAGAAGACGAACCACATGTTTGGTTAAGAAAATCCTCTATTCACTTTGGATAATGCATAGATGTCAATGTAAATCTGAAAGCAAACACACGCAAATGGACGACACAGGCTTTGAAATTGAGGTATTTCACCGAGACTCAACTGCTGGTTCTCGTGGTCACGGTGAAGCCGAACAACCACACACCTGGGCAACATTTTCAGGCAGCAGTTCTCATGAAATTCACACCTTTTTATATCGTTACTGAAAATACCACAGTCACCGTGGTTTGAGGGATGACATTTATCACAACAACTTTGTTGCGTTTGTTGTTCTCTGTGTGTGTGTGTGTGTATCTGTACACTTTCAATATGAAGGTTGTGCTGGGGCTACATGTCACCACGCACCTGTGCTCTGGCGGAAACACACACACACACACACACACACACACATGCGTTCACTCAGACATGTACTGTCGCCAAAGGATCATTCTGACTCTAGACTCTCAATCTTCAAAGTTTTAGTTCCTGCACTTAAAGTATTGTTACAAGTGCAACGCAACATGAGATACGAGATATAAGAGAAGTACTTAACATGGGATAATACATTTACCTCAACACCCTGCCAAACCTAAGACTCAGCTGATGATAAAACTCAAGACTTAGTCCCAAAAAAGATAAAACTCAAGACTTACTTCCTTTTCTGGGACTTAGTCCCAGACTTAGTCCCAAAAAAGTAATGAAAAACAACAAGTAAATAAATATCAATACTCTATATGACAACTTTTAACACTGAAATGGCATGATGCTGTTCTGCCTGTGTGCTGATGTCACTGTGCGATGCGCCTGTAAGTAGGGCAGGGTGACCACAGAGAAGACGAGGAGGTCGACGCCCCCCCCCACCCCCCCAACACACTCTCCCCCATCGCCAGCTGTGATGAGAAACACTGTGGGTTTTACAAAGAAAAAAAAAACCCCCGGTGCAGGTGACAAGAAGTAAAAACTATAGTTGACAGATGAAACCTCGACATTGTGGTTTAAAGATACAAAGAAATAAATATGATACAATTCAAAACAGGCCGACACAGTGAGGAGTGGTTTGTGCCAAAGCCTTACAGACGACCAGAAGATCTCTGGTTCATCTGTATGTCTATAAAAATTCCCGTTTATCCAGATCATGATATCCAAAAGATTTAGTTGTAAGCAACTGGACTTCTTCTTGAAGTGAAAGGATGTTCAATTTACTCAACTGAGGAAAGCGTGTCCCCTTTTTTGGGACAAAACAAGGAGGGCGACAATACCAGGGACATCAGGACTCAGCAGTATATCTCCATCTCAATGAAAAGGGACACTCGTTCAAGGACTCAGATGTGCATATTTTGGACAAGGTGGTTTGAGAGAGGGGTGAAGGACGCCATCTATGCCCATGTGGATCAACCAATCTTGAATAGAAGGGACAGGGGGGTCTGGGTCATCAATTGTCTGCTACAGACCATACCTCCTGGAGATCCCATCCTAGGAAGTTTAACTGCTCATCAATACCAAACTTCTCTAGACGGGACCACGACTCGCATTCACATCTGGACATGTGACAAGAAAACTGCTCATTCAGGAGCAGTTTCTGTCTGAGGAGGTGAGACCAAAACATCTCTTCACATCTTTGTCCAGTGGTGAAGGGAGTGGTCTAGAGGAGGAGAACTACTAGAGTTCCCTCCAGCATCAACCAGAAATTGATGAAGTTCCTCAATTGAGGAAGGAAACGTCTTTCAACTCCAAGAAGAAGTCCAGTTGCTGACAACTAAAGTTTTTGCAGTTCTTCTATACTGGTTTTCAGTGGTAGGCCTCCAGGGCCAGCAAAGCCCTCACAGCTGGCCTACAAATACTAAGAAAAACAAATTTATTCATAAATATTTAAAAATAAAATTGCAATAAAAAATGTAATATTATTCATATGGTTATTAATATAAAAAAGTTTTTACATTAATAAAGTTGGTTAAAAACTTTTTTATCCAATCACATTTCAGCTAGATAGTGTTGTCAGGTTCTAGGAAATCTGCCAGGGCCTTCAGAAATCAAAAGTGAAGGCTCTGCCCGTTGTAAGTGAACGAACTCAGTTTACGGCGCTCAGACCAATCATCTTGTGAGATTAAGACCTCAGAGCCTTCTAGCTGGCCCTACATAGAAAGCAACACGTAGGCCATGTCCTTCTTCAGAACTGAAGAAGCCTCTTGGATGAGAAGTGAAACATCTTCAAGAAACCAACTATGTCCAGTTGCCCCTCAAAATAACTACTTTTTGGCATTGTTTCTTTAAAAAAACTCGCAATAACTACAAAGATAATCAAATTAAGGTGGAGCGAAAACAAAGCCCTTTGAGCCAGAGTCAACGTCTCACCAACAGTTCCACAACAATCAACTCTGGGGTTCAAGATCCAGTTCCAGGTAGGGTTCTTTGCGCCTTCCAGTGGACTCACCACCTGCAAGAAGGTTCATGAGGGGCTCGTATGGTGCGGTGAAATTTGGGTGGCAGTCATGGAGATAAAGCGGGACAACAAAAATGTCTGTAATTCCTTATACCCACAGGGGGCGCTATGGTTGATACACACAACTGGGAAATTCAACAAACAAGGATTGTTCTGCCAAGAACGCTTCGTACATCGTTACACATCATCTCAACAAAGTATTGCAAGAATTGGGAAAAAATAGATACATGCACGGGATGATGGGAATGACAAACGGATCAATCAACGATTAACGAACTGATGAATAAAAAAAGATACAGTAGCCTCAACATTCAGGCGATTGTTACAGACTGTTGTTTCACCCAGAGTCAGGAGCGGACAGGGAGAGCTTGTTCTTGACACATCACCTTGACAAAATCCAAAATGGAACGGCAAGATTAAAATATTGTATCTTTTTTTAGCAGATCCGGAGGACAACAAGAACACAGGTCTGTGTTCTTGAAGGGAATGTGGCAAAAGTGCGTTTAAAACAAGCAACTTTGTGGCGATTGGTTCTTTTTATGAAAACAAAAACGCCTCATTTGAAGTAGTTTAATACCTCAAGACTTTATTTTGACATGTCTTTTCAATTCTTTGTGTTTTTAAACCCACAGAGTCGTACCCACATCTCTGGAAATGGGGCGAGCGCTCCGTACCCCGAACATTATCAATGTTCATCTAACGCTCGGTTCTTCCGACAGCTATAGTTCCTGCGCTCTATACGTCTGTGTGTTCTTTAAAGAACCTAAAGTTTCAGGAAACCACAGACACCCGACTCCACACTATGACATTTGAGATCAAGAACACGTGAAGACATACGGCGCCGTAGCCTGTCTCTCCGAGGCGGAGTGTTCTACGTGTAATACGACCTCAACTTCACATGTATAGGGTACTACGGTACAATGAGATTCTCCAGATCTGCATCAACGCTACTCCCACTGTGGAGGGTTAGAGTTGAACTTTCAAACATGAAACATTCTCATAAATTCTACTGTTTTTTTTAGACATAAACTGTAAAATAACAACTTCTTCATTCCTACCAAGTAAAGTTCTGCAGTGTCTTTATCGAGATACGAATTATTCCAATACATTGTTACAGTTCTGCACTGACGTCAATGACTTTGGACACTTTGAGACACTTTGGACACGGAGTTGGGTTAATTTTAACAAGATGCTCATCTGCTCATCCATTACCAGGTCACAGAGGCTGCAGTTTCCTCGACTGACACCCAAATCACACTGCTCCATACCGTGATCCTTCCTGTGGGTGGTGAACATTGGGTTGGAGCACCTCAGTGGCATCTGGCAGCTGGTGGATTCGAACCTGAAGCCTTGCCGACCCAGTCGTAAGATTGCAGAGGCCTTCACTTCGGCTTGGTATGAGACTCCAGGGTTCTGCTCTTGAGCAAGTCCAAACACCTTAAGTCTGTTGACTTCTAGTGAGTTCTCCACCTGCTGGAAGGTACAGCATGGTGCGATGTGTTTTATTTTATTATTTTTTTAGAACTCTATTTATCCTTCGGGAAATTATGCCTCTGGCTGAGCTAGCGCGGGGATCATGCTCAGGGCACCTATGCGGGTAACATGGCAATAGGGGGACTCGAACCCGGTGTCCTTGTGGACCCAAGTCCGCTTCCTTAACCACTAGGCCACCAAGAGGCCGCTGCCCCTGTGACCCGGTAACGGATAAGCAGATAGCGGATACGATTATTGGGCACTGGTGGGAAGGCGGTTAAGGAACCGGACTTGAGCTCAGAGGGTTTCAGGTTCGAGTCCACCAGCTGTCAGGTGACCACTGAGATGCCCCCCAGGCTTTAAGGATGCCTTCCTTAAAACACTTACAAGTACTAAATACCAAATATTTGACACAACAACGGACCAGAAACGTCTTCTGAGTTACCTTGACCGTAAAACAAGGATTTTGTCCGATGATGAATTTCCTCCTGGAAATTTTTGACTTTTAACTCAGGTATAAGGAAAACACGCAGGATTCAGGTTCCAGGTTGGAATCCACCAGCTGCCAGGTTTTACCGCAGACTATATTAAACAAACTGGTAATAAATACTGTTGGAATTTTCAGATTAAGGATTTTTTTTCTACCCAAAAAAATGAGGATTAGGAATATATTTGTAATAGCGATGGTGAGGGTGAGGGTTGGGAGTCAGAGTCGCATAATGTTTATTTGACTCAGTGTGTTTGTATGTGTGTAAAAGGGCAACGCGGAATATAAATAGGGCAGTGGAAAATACAGAGGAAGTGTCTGGAAATGCCTGGCTGTTAAGGCAGCCTTGCAGCCATTATTGTCCTGAAAGAAGACTTCCTTAAACACACTCCGACACACACACACACACACACACACTGTTGTCTTCCTTTCTCCTAGAAATTCGCAATAATGTGACTCATCAAACCATCATGTTGTTTTTCCTTCTTATTATTCATTAAAGTTATTTATTATTAGGAACATTTATTTTTAATGTGTACTTTTTGTTGTCAATAAAGAAAAACTTGATTTTTCTTTGAATTATTCTTCCATCTTAACCAGGTTGTTTTAAGAAGTGATTAAACTACAGATTTTAGTTGTAATTCCATTTTCTAGATTGAGATTAGAATAAAACAGATTAGATTTAATCTTCTTCTTCGTTTCTTTTCGGTTTGTGACTTTTTTTTTTCAGGGGTTGCCACAGCAACTCAACAGTTTCCATCTCCCCCTGTCCTCTGCATCTTCTACTCTACCTCCATCTACCTCCATGTCCTCCCTCACTGAAAGCAGACTTCCTTAAACACCCTCCGACACACACACACACACACTGTTGTCTTCCTTTCTCCTAGAAATTCGCAATAATGTGACTCATCAAACCATCATGTTGTTTTTCCTTCTTATTATTCATTAAAGTTATTTATTATTAGGAACATTTATTTTTAATGTGTACTTTTTATTGTCATTAAAGAAAAACTTGATTTTTCTTTGAATTATTCTTCCATCTTAACCAGGTTGTTTTAAGAAGTGATTAAACTACAGATTTTTGTTTTAATTCCATTTTCTAGATTGAGATTAGAATAAAACAGATTAGATTTAATCTTCTTCTTATCTTATTTTCAGTTTGTGCCTTTTTTTTTTCAGTGGTTGCCACAGCGAGTCAACAATTTCCATGTCTCCCTGTTCTCTGTATCTTCTACTCTACCTCCAACTACCTCCATGTCCTCCCTCACTGCATCCATCAATCTCCTCTTTGTCTCCTACCTGGTAGCTCCATCTCTAGGATCATTCTTCTACCAATGTATCCACTGTCCCTTCTTTAAACATGTCCAAACCATCTCAATCTGTCTTCTCCTGGCTTTGTCTCCAAACCTTCATGTGTGTGTTGTCCCTCTAATCACCTCATTCCAGATCCTGTCCGTCCTTGTCTCTCCTGAAGAGAACCTCAGCATCTTTAACTCCTCCACCTCCAGCTCTACCTCCTGTCTTCTACCTATTCCTAGTGTCTCTAATCCATCCATCATGGCTGGTCTCACAACTGTCTTGACAGACGTGGTCAGTCTGGTCTGTCGGTTTTTCCAAGATGCTAGGTGATGCTCGTTTTTTCATTTGTATGTATGTTTGCACATGTGCATTGTGGGGGAAATTTTGGGAAAATGTGTAGGATTGAACAATCGATTGTGAGCTTGTTATTAAAGTGAAGTTATAACGTCTTGTTGTTACTCTGTGTGCACTTCACGAGCTCGATGGACGATCGGTGTACCCAGGTTGTCAACCCTGGAGTTCCACAACAAGACAAGACATCGACTCTGCGCTAAATCGCAAAAAAAAAAGTTTAAATAATACTGAAATACCAAAGTACTAGTCATTTTGAGTAACATTACGCATCAGAAAGTGGACGGAAAGTCTTGCTGTTCACGGCGATGCAGCGTACATCATGTCGTGTCTGATTCATGTCGGATCTTTCTGTGAAAAGACGGATTTTTATTCTGCCTCATTGAGAGCCTGATGGTGGAGAAACACCCACGGGCTGCAGGCGTTCCTCACATTCTCAAACAAAACCACATGGTGACTTCAGCACTAATGATATTTGGATGACTTGCATGGAGGGCAGCCATGAGCCACTCTATAGGGGCGTAGTCAACACCACCATCGGCCTCGCATACTGTAACTACATCTAAAGTACAGGACTTTACGCAAAAAACAACAACTCATTCATCCAACCGATGAGACTGAACTGATGCGTCTCCTCGGAGTCATCACCCAGTCACGGGACAAGAGTCATTCCTGGTAAGACTACAGTTGGGCTTCATGGAGAGGACAGCTCTATCGGAGCACGCATGCGGCGCTGCAGCAATCAGATTCTGACGGAGTGAGGGATCCACCCAAAAGTATTTATACACCACAAACAGAAATAAAGGTCGTTCCATTCCACTTGTTCTAAGAAGCTGCGATACTGCCTCTATCAGTGTGTGTGTGTGAGTGTGTGTGTGTGTGTGTGTCAAAGACGTTATCTTCTAACCATGCGTCCTCTCCCAATCTCCTGTGTCATCACTAAAAAAATTGTCCTTGTGTGACTCCGGGCCGTGAGTGCATTGTCACATCCACTCACATACTCGTTGATGCAATTTTACTACTGCTTATACTAACAATTAATAGTATATTTATTTTATATTGATGATATTATTATTGTATACAAAAATAGTTGGAAAACAACAGAGTTCTTTAGAACGTGAGAAGGAAACTGAACATAATATATTTGATGCCTTTGTTGGACAAACTCTATAACGGGGCTAGATGGAGCTATTTCAGCTCAAGGAAGGAAGGAAGGAAGAAAGGAAGGGAGGAAGGAAGGTAGCAAGCAAGGATGGAAGGAAGGAAGGAAGGAAAGAAGGTAGCAAGCAAGGATGAAAGGAAGGAAGGGAGGAAGGAAGGAAGGAAGAGGAAGGAAGAAAGGAAGGAAGTAAACAAGCAAGGATGGAAGGAAGGAAGGGAGGGAGGAAGGAAGGAAGAAAGGAAGAAAGGAAGCAAGCAAGGATGGAAGGAGGGAAGGGAGGAAGGGAGAAAGGAAGGAAGGAAGGGAGGAAGGATGGAAGGAAGGTAGCAAACAAGGATGGAAGGAAGGAAGGGAGGAAGGAAGGAAGAAAGCAAGCAAGGAAGGAGGGGAGGAAGGAGGGGAGGAAGGGAGAAGGAAAGGGAGGANNGAAGGAAAGACGGTAGCAAGCAAGGATGAAAGAAAGAAAGGGAGGAAGGAAGGAAGGAAGGAGGAAGGAAGCAAACAAGCAAGGATGGAAGGAAGGAAGGAAGGGAGGAAGGAAGGAAGAAAGGAAGGAAGGTAGCAAGCAAGGATGGAAGGAAGGAAGGAAGGGAGGGAGGAAGGAAACAAGGAAGGAAGGAAGGAGGGAAGGAAAGAAGGTAGCAAGCAAGGATGGAAGGAAGAAAGGGAGGAAGGAAATAAGGAAGGAAGGAAGGAAGGACTTTTGGAGTGTCCTTTGGGAAATTAAGTTTCCAGGCAACAGTACAGGTCTGAACAAAAGCTAAATACAATAAAATACTAAAGTACAATAGATTCAAACATGCGTGAAATTGAAGTATCTAAGACTTGAACGGTAGATCCACGTACATATATATATACTGCATATATGTATATATATGTATATATGTGTATACATGTATATATATATATATATATACACATTATATATATACACTATATATATATACATTCAACCAAACTTACAGGTGCAGCTCATACGTACACCAGTTACAGATACTTGAAGGATAGAGTATGCTATAACATTATAGATATTATTAATTAATAAATGTATCTGTGACAGGCTATTATGTATTAAAGTTATATTGCTATGTATTGAAAAATGTATTAACCTATTAAGTTCTAAATTTCAGCAGCACTTCAGGACTGTATTATGAGCCAAACTATTATTTTGCTTTTGACAAAATGACTTAGTGGGCCATATTGGGCCCGCGGCCCTTGAGTTTGATCCATATTGGATTGATCTGTCTATTGTATATAGTGAATATAAGCTGCGGGTGGGATTTATCTGGGTTTTCTTGAAGACAAACTGATTGCCTACATGCGGGGACTTTTTTTGACTTGTGGACTGCCGGTCAGTAACTGACAGTTTGTTTGTCCTGAGTACCACTTGGCACGGTCACAGTTGTCAGTTCAACGTCAAGACACCTAAAAACTACAGTTTGTCGCCGATGCTCATTATCTGCAGACAGAAATGCGCAGCCACAAATACGCGTCCCTGGAAAAGTACAGGATGCGCCACTTTCTTCTTGCACCGTTGTGAGATAATGCAGCCCCTGAAAGCCCCCTCTCACCTAGGAGATGCTGCAACCAGAGCCTCTGTCTTCCTCCATCACAAGAGCACAGAGGCAACGGTTCAGCGGCAGATCAACCTTATCAGCAGACAAAATAAGGGCTTCTGCTTCGGCCTAGAGCTGACAATTAACTGACGCGCGATGACTGGATTTTTCTGATAACCTTTTATTTTTTTTTTTTTTTAACCCTCTCCACATCTCCGCACGTGCAATCTCACCCCATACGTGACCAGGCAGCGAGATCTGAGCAGAGGTGAGATGAAATCTCTTCCGCCATATTGCAGTCGTGTCAGTTGTGTCATGATACAGACGCAGGCCGGCCTCAGCAGTTGAGTGCGTTAAAAGAAAACGCTCTGGTGTTTCCTCACACGTATCAGTGTTGTGGTGAGGCCCTGGCCTGTATCATGCACGTGATCTGTTCACTGCTGACCTCATTCACTGTTTCGAACAGTGGTCAGAGGCCAGGTCACTAGAAATTTTACCAACACATGCAATGACAGACAGTGCCCTCTGGTGGTCGAATGGTAGCACATGCACGGTGAATTTGAGTTTTTTTAGTTTAAATATTGTTGATGTAAAATCATACAGTATAGCACATTTTCTTTAATTTATTTTTTAGAACTTATATTTCTCAGTATCTTTCGGGGAATTGTGCTTCTGCATTTAACACATCAACGCTGTGAGCAGGGGGCAGCCGGCTGAGCAGCACCAGGGGTCAGTGTGTGGGGTCGAAACCATTCTCAGGGTACCTCACTGGTAACTTGGAGGTAGGGGATTCAAACCGGGGCCCTCGCGGACCCAAGTCTGTTTCGTTAACCACCAGGCCACCAACGAAAAACTAATAAAAGATAATTGAAATAATTGAAATAACCATAAAGATCAAACTCTGACAGAATCCAAACATCCACAGCAGACTGCTATGTACAAGGGTTTATTTTTTTTTAATTTTCAAAACATCTGACAAAAATAACAATACATAAACATCAATTTATATGGAAAAGGGAAGATTTATGTCTAAATAAAAATTTGCAAATACTTTAAACTTTAGGTGCCTTAAATTTCTTTTTAAATATCAGTACATCCATAAAACACTGACCTACACAGGCAGCTTATGGCTTGATTTTTTGGGGGTGCGGGGGTTACGGGGGCTTAGGGAGATTTGCATTTGTTGCAATTTTTTTTCATTAAGTGCTTTCGTTGGTTTAGGCAATTTTCTTTGAACGTGGCATGATTTGGATTCACAATGCAGGATTGGGACAATGTGCCAAATTCATATTTTGTATTTTTTTTTTTTTTATTCCTCTAAAAATACAGATCAGTACACGTGTCTGACACAGCAAGAGGACAGGAGCCAATCTCTAAAGCGGACAACCTTCCTACTCTGATGAAGCCGAGGGTCCTCTGAGGCCCAGCTTCGTTAATAATACTCTCTCCCTGCATTGATGGGCTCATTTTATGGCACACAGCTCAGGGGGTGTAAATGGGGAAAAACTCCACTTTGTTAAATTCACTGATCGTCAAACTCTAATTTCTTTCAGTGTTTACCTGAAGCAAGGAGACAAAGGGAAAATAGACAAAAAAAAAAACAAAAACATAACAATAAACGCAATTCACCAAAGCATGTAGTTTCGTAAATATACTTGGATCATAATGGAATTAATATTTTCCCAGAAAAGCATCACTAAGCATTAATAAAAATTCAAAAAGACACGACCTTTGAATGAGGCTTGCCGCGCTGTGGTGAGGCGGCACCGGATGATTCCCTCATCATGTCGATGTCACATACATACAATTACACGCACAAAACGACTTGGTGATGTTTGAGATAAAAGCAGCATTGCATGGATATTGAGGATTACAACCTTCTTTTTCTCATTCCCTTTGCTTCGCCCCGACAGTGGCAGGGATCAATGAAGGTGAGCCAGCAGACCACAAACCGTCCACAAGAAATGGACGTAGACTTGAGAGTTTGTGAAGATTCTCATTTTTCTAGGTCGTGATATCCAAAAAGGTTAAGTTGTGAGCAACTGGACTTCATCTTGGAGTTGAAAGACGTTTCAATCCCCAACTTAAAGTCAACCATCCATGACAACAAGATAGCCAAATCGGGGACGGACCATAAAGTATCCAAATGAAAGTATCGTGAAAGTATCAGTGACCATTACCCAGTGGTCCCCAACTACTGGGTTGGGCACTGGTACCGGTCCGTGGGTGAATTGGTGTCGGGCCGCAGAGAAATGTTTCCCTTTAGCCCAATCTGTCTATTACTTCCACTTGATCCATACCCATATCAACAAAAGAACTGACCAATAGAATCGCTAGGATTCCATCATCAATAATGCAACTATATTTGATTAGGAAATATTTTCTCAGTGAAGACAACAACAATAAACTCTAAATGACGCAAAGACATTGATACAAGATTCTAACTTTTTACACCGGTCTGGTAGCAGAAAATTATAGGCTGCGTGCACTTGGGAATTTCTTGTTGTTGCCCATGCACAGACAATTCGGGTAGGAAGATTTTATAGGTAGGAAAATATTTCACAACACCGGAAATGTAATTTTATTAAGGGGTATTTATCTGCCACAACTTCACGACCGGTCTGTGAAAATAGTACGAGATGTTTAACCGGGGAAGGGTGCTCTAACTGATGGAAACCCTACTTGAAGTGAACACTTTGCGACGCTAACACCTAGCTAGCTAGGGAAAATGAAGATAAACCCAACCAGCACCTACACGAACAAAATAGTGAGTCACCTACAAGATTTTAAGAATGTCAAAGTGGTTTACTAACGCATCTACTAACAACTATAGCCAGGGGGCTCTGCTCTGTGCATGGTGATCCCCTGAAGATCCATAAGAAAGAAGACCTGTTGTATTGAAGTAAGTGCTCCTCAGTTTCATCTACTGTAGCAAACATGAAAAGATGAAGAAGCATAGAGCCTCAAACTGTAAACTCTGTGAAGGAACAACACCCAAACTGTGGTGTTGTCATATAAAGACAGGAAGTTCTCAAAACAGCCAACAACTAAATGTAAAACAATCTTTCTTAGACTGCAAGGTAATAGTCAAAAAAAAAAAAAAAGACCTGGTCACGTAAAGACCAGAACCTACTTTTTGACCTTTGGAGTCATCAAGACCCTACAACTCTGGGCAGACAGCATCCCATCCAGAGCAGAGTGTTTCAACTCCAAGAAGAAGTCCAGTTGCTTGGAAATAAACTTTTAGAAGATAAGAGTTTTCAAAAGTGAATGGGGAAGAAACCGAAGCCGTGGGGAAATTCTGCTACTTCATATCTGATTCGTAAAGAAACAGCAAACTCGCTCCCACTGTCCTTTACAAATGTTTGCATTACGATGTAGCTCAATGAACCAAGTTTGTACAAGTGACGTCTAACAATATCCGAGTTCACAGCCAGACAGAGGAAAATTGTCCACTTCTTGTATGGTCTATGAGACAGACCTCACGACAGAAAGAGACGCAGAACGCAGAGGGAATATAGAACGCGGCAGAGTCGGAAGGAACATCTCCTCTCTTCTCTCCTACTGCCATAAAAGTCTTTTCCAGGATGTTCCCACCCCTCCCACCCGACTGCATTCACCCCAGAAAAGTTCCTCCGATCAGTTCACTCTCAGAAAATAATGAAGGCATTCAGCTTATCTTTGACGGTTAGCAAGGACACAGAGAGGAGCGGAACTCTGTGGAGATGCTGCAGCTGCGTAAGAGGGGAAAGCAACAAGATTAATAGCATCTTGTGTCCATGAAGGACACACATGTCCTGAGGACAAAAAAAAAAAGCACAGAAACGCAGAGAGGACACGACTTCTGGAGTAAATGCAGCCTCGTCCTAGCCAGTCTGAGCCCTGTTGGTCAAACTACAGGCACTGTATTAAAACACACTCCCGGTATTTTTTCTTTGTGCATTATAAAAAGGCAATGTTAATCTGAGCAGAAAGTTCTACACAAACGATACAAAAAAGAAAGCAAAGAAGAAGAATGACTTCATTAGCTGGACTCTCCCAGATCTGTGAGATATGCCTTGAGGTAATCACTGAAGTACGACTCATTAGACAGTAATAAATACCAACATGAATACAAATATTACAAAAGTTAAAACAGAGGCAAATGCTAAATGTTGAAAAAAAAAAAAAAAAAAAATCTGCGCTAAGAGAGGTAGGTTTTTTTTTTTAGGTAGATTATGGTTTACATCCACTGTAGACACTCCTGCTGCTTAAGAACTACAATAAATTGAAGTCATTACAATCCCTGTCCTAATGAAAGGAAGAAGAAAACAACAACAATAATAATAATAATAATAATAATGATGATGATAATTAAAAAAATATTAAGTTTTCAGGTGAGACTGGCAACTGGTTCCTATAAGTGACACATACTAAGCGTGTTTACAGACAGGTTTGCAATAGAAACGTTATAGAAAAAAAATTGTCATCATGAAAACTTTAAGAAGTCAACTGACATGAGCAGTGAGATTAAGAGTAAAGCTTGCTGGTGATACTGTACCATTAGTTGTATATTGCCAGAAATGTATCTCCTGCTGTGTTGCCAATCTGGAGACCGTAAAACAAGGAACAGGTGTATTTTGTAGTGTATTTGTTCCTCCTCACATGTAGTTTCTTTGCATCGTTATTTTAGGAAAAACAAAAAAAAAAAACACATTTTAAAGGTTTGGTTACATAAATTCTGAGCAGACTGCACAGGCAAAACCAAACAGGAAGCTCTTAAGAATGAACCACACTTAGCGTAAAGCATAGGTGTCAAACTCAGGCCCGGGGGCCCAAATCTGGCCCGCAGTGTAGTTATATCTGGCCCAATTGTGTACTAGAGTTGGTATCGAGATCTTATTTAATGTCAGAATTTGTTATATTAATGCATGTTTTTTTTGTTATAGCACACACATTTTGTTCTGCACAAATTTCCATTTAGAATGATCTGGAAAAGACTACAAAGGGACAGAATAAGAAATAAATCCCACTGATGTGTGAATTATTTCTATTATTATTTCTTATATGTTGATAAAAATTAAGCCCTGGCTGTTCCTGATTCAATTTTATGAACAAAAACAATATTTAATATCGAGAGAGAAGAGAAAAACATGCTCAATTATAGTTAATTTCTCAATATATATTGAGTTTGGCCTGTGACCTCATGCCAGTTCTCAATTCTGGCCCACTGTGAAATTGAGTCCAACACCCCTGGCGTGAGGGCTGCAAATATGTCATATATATTTGCTATGAGTGGCTGCATGGTGCATTCAAAGACACTTCCTGTTTGGTTTCAAACCCTGTCTAAAATACAAAAAACACGTTTCTTGATCCTGTCCTGGTGTGGCGGGAACTGTCCGCGTGGCACTTAACATGTTCGTCAACACTCCCACCCTATTTAAACCATCGGGGTTAAAAAGAAGAGGAAATGGAGACTTCTGAAACCTTCCAAAGGTCAGTGTTCAGTAACCAAGCACATCATAGACCTCATCACATGACACACGAGTGGTACTGCCTAA
Organism: Paraplagusia blochii; assembly: GCA_016785265.1. Taxonomy (NCBI): domain Eukaryota; kingdom Metazoa; phylum Chordata; class Actinopteri; order Pleuronectiformes; family Cynoglossidae; genus Paraplagusia; species Paraplagusia blochii. The sequence goes on along the minus strand of JAFBJS010009794.1, from coordinate 141,827 downwards.
AGTCGAGTCCCGTCTCGACCTTAAAAATTCAATATTCGCTACTACGCCCAGGCCGACCCCCACCAAGAAAAAAAAAAACAAAAAAACAAAAAAACAAAAAAAAACACAGTATTACTGTGCAGACTATAGGTGTCCAATGTAAACTGTCAGCAAGTCGAGCGTCACAGTGAAGCACAGTGTTGAAAAGTTGGACAAAGTCACAGTGACCACCATGGAGGTGAAGACTGAACAGGTACTGAGAGCAACAACAGAAACACACTTTTACCCTCTCACTCTCTCTCACTCACTCACTCTTCTACGATCACAGATCAACCAGATGAAGGAAGCTCTACTGCGGACAATGGAAGCCCACGCAGCCAATCAGAGGAAAAGTTTTTTTTTTAGACAGAGCAAACGACAAACAAATCAAATATTAAGACTGTTGGTGTGTCTTAACAGGCCAACAAGCTTTTTTGTTTCTTTTTTATAAACAAGCCACCATGCATGAGGACGTTAGCCATGTTTTTTTTTTTTTTTCCTCCACATAACACACAATTCTGTTAACTTGACATAAATCCGAGGGCCAGGACAAACATGAAAGATTTACATTTTTCCTGGCTGTTTGGTATAAGCCATTAGATGCTGCCTGATGACGAAGATGACCGAGAGCGGAGAGAAGGCATATGAGTCGTCATCATACACGAGCTTATCGTTCATTAGCCGTTATAGTTATAAAAAGCATACCAGTTGGAAGGAGAATAAAATACGGGTATCTAAGGCTCTGGAGTCATCTCTTTGACATACTTATACATCAGGTATATAACTAGCTGGGTGATCTATATGGCTTTGATTAGAGAGCAGCATGGTACGTTTGTCCTTTATCTGACAAGAAAAACCCTAGAAATTAGTCAAACGCATCCGTCCGATACCGCGCCGAGTCAAACGCGCACGGCGTGCATATCATTCACGAGACGATGCATCTGAAACAAACAAAAAAAAAAAATCCCTATTGTATTTGCATATGTCTTTTAAAAGATTTGCGTGGAGACATACCTATGTAGTCCTATGTACAGCCATGAACACATCACATACAGTATATATATATATGTATATATACACAGTATATATATATACTGTATATATAAATCTATACTTGGTATTTACACAATGCAGCCGCTAGAGGGCTGCGCAGCATAACATCATCAAACTGGAGGGCCTGGATGTGGAGGCGCAGAGCAACCAGATAACCAGGACCCTAGACATTCTAGAAAATCCACTTCCCAGACAGAAATGAAAGGGTTGTGTGATATCTGTGGAGGTCTGAAGCAGCAGCGTGTCATGTTCGCCCACTGAGCTCCATGTGTACTGAGGTGGAACAATTCATGGAATTGTTTTTTTTTATAAGGTAAAACAACAAACTGAAAAAAAAAAAATAATAAAAAAAAAAACCAGTATATTTAATCTGCTCTGATTCCTGTTAAAGGCTGTACAGATTGAAGCAAACAGGCCTCTTGCTTTGGCCTTTTGCGATAACTGTTCCAGTTCAATTTTGGCATTTTAGCCCTTTTAAAAAAAAAAAAAAAATTCTGTTGATTATATAGATAGCATACATTGATATATAAACTCGAGCAAAGGATGATAAGGACAGTGCTTAGGATACATGTGGTCGAGGTGACGTATTTACAAGAGAGACAGAAACAAGACAGAATAACAAGTGTCGTCACTTTCAAAAGGGACAGACAGAAAGCCTGAGTGCAGGCTCACTTTGATTGGCAGGTCGTGAGAAAAAAAATTGGCTAAAATTTTTTTTATAAAAAAAAAAAAAAAAAAAAAAAACCCAGTATATTTAATCTGCTCTGATTCCTGTTAAAGGCTGTATAGATTGAAGCAAACAGGCCTCTTGCTTTGGCCTTTTGCGATAACTGTTCCAGTTCAATTTTGGCATTTTAGCCCTTTTAAAAAAAAATCTGTTGATTATATAGATAGCATACATTGATATATAAACTCGAGCAAAGGATGATAAGGACAGTGCTTAGGATACATGTGGTCGAGGTGACGTATTTACAAGAAAGACAGAAACAAGACAGAATAACAAGTGTCGTCACTTTCAAAAGGGACAGACAGAAAGCCTGAGTGCAGGCTCACTTTGATTGGCAGGTAGCAGTGAACAAGTAGCGATAACATTTAGTGGCAAATTCTCACCCCCCTCCCCAGCCCTCCCAATCCTAAACTCCCTATATTTAAAACTGGATTAAAGATTAGATTCTCTGCAGCGTACACGCTGCAAAGTGACATTTTCCTTCATTCGTCAACAGAAACCAGCAGGCATGTCAAGAAGTTTCACATGTCGAGCCACCCGCTCACTTTTCTTTTTGTTATTTTAAAGGAGCAGGAAGTCGTGAACAAGCAGTAATCCATACCTTTGGTGAAAGGTAAAAGGCATGTGTCTGACGTGTAATGCAAAGTCCTGCATAAATGCTGCTTTGACCGAAAGCAAAGTGGGAAAATAAAGAGATACCGAAAAAAAACGTCCAAAAACAGAAATCATGTGCAGGCACTGGTGTTGTGATAAAACAGAAATGTTGTTCGTACTGTATCTAAATTGCACTGTGTAAAAGTTACGAGTTCCACGAAGGTGATGCAAATAGAAAACGACCCTAGTAAAACCAAGAGGTAGCTCAACTGAATGGCTAGATGAATAACTCAGTGTGTCGGTTGTGTTGACATGTGCGACGTCCGCACATGAAGAGTTCCTATTGTTCCAAGCAGCTGTTGGTTGATTTAAATATGGAGGACAAAAAAAAAATATTGTGTGTGTGTAGTTTTCTTTTCAATTAGCCAAGACCCCTGTTCCCACCATCTCACGATACCTGCACACTGGGCACATCATAAAATGCGGCCTGGGTCCAAAACCGGGCCCCACCACACATGACAGACGTGAAACTGCACACCTAACAGACACACAGACAAACACACACGTCTCTTCTCAACGCCTTTGTTCAAACCAATCAGCACTTTCTCTACGCCCTCTCTTCATCTTCTACTCCCAGGGGTCTCGTATGCAGCTTCCTCCCACAGGTTTCCAGGAGGCCTCTAGGAAACTTCGCTGCCGAACACCTCCAGCACCAGTGGTGTGAGCTGCATGCTGTGCTCCGGCCGGAAGGAGAGCGAACGATACTGTTTGGAGTGCTCCTCGTTGAGGCTGCGCAGGTCGGCCAGTTTCTGGATCATCTTGGCGTAGAGCAGCCGACCTCCCGGGTGGTGAAAACGAATGTAGGCCTGCAGGGTCTCCGAAAGACGGTCTTGAAGGGCTTCAACTCGTGCATGGTCCTGCACGCCTGGACGGTCTGCAAGAAAAACAAACTTGTTAGTTGCTCTTAATTCACACTTTTTACACATGTTCTTCAGTATTTTCAGTATTTACTCAGTTTCTCAGTATTTGTTTTATCTTGATAGTTCTACGATAATTTCAGAAAAAATAATAACTACTCATAATTCATCATAGCAACTGTTGCAATTCATATCAGAGATTAAGAAAGACTTAAGTAATTGTTACACAATGTAAAATAATTTCACTAAAACAACAGGCATGGTTCAGATTACACAGTAAATTTCTTGAGTTTTTGATGAGGTGTTGGAACTTCATTTGTCTCATTGAGTCTTTATACCATTGGACATAATTATAATAGTGTTACTGCAATAATTACAGGTAGCAGACAAAAACAGAAACACTATCTGGGAGATAATTTGTATCCTGTGTTCAACAAACTCTGAACATAGCATCTGCTGCACTCTTTCTACTCAACAGGGGAACATATTTTTTTTATATAGTGGGCTGTTATTAGTCAACTTGCTAAAAAATACTGTGGCTGTTTTTTTTACTGGTTTTGTTTACTCATATGCTCAGGCAAATGCAATGACATGTCAGTGTCCTGTAAAGACACCGAAACACAAAAAACATAGCAATCTGGAGATGTAAAAATAAAACTAGTACTTATAACATGCTGAGCAATGTTCCCCAACCTTTTTTTGCGCTACATACCAGTTAAATGTCTCATACTTTTTTTCACAGACCAGTCGTTAAGTTGTGGCAGATAAATACCCCTTAATAAAATGGAATTTCCGGTGTTCTGAAATATTTTCCTACCTATAAAATCTTCCTACCCGAATTAACTGTGCATGGGCACAAGGATTTCTCAAGTGCACACAGCCTATAATTTTCTGCTACCAAACCCGTATAAAAGGTAGAATCTTGTATCAATAATCTGTGTCATTTTGAGTTTATTGTTGTTGTCTTCACTGAGAAAATATTTCCTAATCAAATATAGTTGCATTATTGAAGATAGAATCCCAGCCATTCTATTGGTATAGTTCTTTTGATGATATGGGTATGGATCAAGTGTAAATATTAGCCAGATGGGGCCAAAAGGAAACACTATTCTCTGCGGCCCGGCACCAATTCACACGGTCCCTGATCCCCAGCCCAGTAGTTGGGCACCACTGCTGTATTCAACACATCATTGTCAAAATCATTTTTACCGCAGCACCACTTTGAAAATTTTCTGAGTTCCCCAGAAAAAGACGGTTGCAAATGGAAGAATGTATAGATGTAACTACTTCATAACGTAATAATACATGTAAGTGCAGTTGACTATTATTACTACAAATATTGTTCAACCTTATGCAATAAAGCTGTATATATATATATATACATATATATACACACACTGTATATACTCTATATATGCTATATATATATATATATATATATATATATATATATATATATATATATATTCCTAATGAGTGGTGTATATTCATAAAGAAATGCAAATGAATTCCAAGTTAAACATGCATGCCTTATTTGCATCTTTGTTTAACAACATGGAAATCATCTGGAGAAATCAATAATTTAACAGTGGTGTATGGAAAATCTTCTACGTGATCATTCCAGCGTGGGTGTTCACTTCAGGGGAGAAAAAAAAACACATGCTCACATGATCAGTCAAACACCTTTGACATACTCTTCCCTACACATTTACACAATCTGAAGTACCTGGAGAAAGCAAACAGATGGCCATTAGCAGCACGTGTTCCTCCTCGTGCAGGTTGAGCTTCTTCAGCCCTACCTGGAATTTCACGAGGGGCTCTAACAGATCCAGGGTGTGACCAGCTGCAGGAGAAACACCACATTAGTCCGGCTCAGTACAACCACCTCCACTATCTGGTGCATAAAAAAAAAAAAAGGTCGCCTGGGAGGGGAGATATTAATGATTCATTAAGGAGATTCTATGAAGCGATTTTCCTCTGCATGCTGTCAATTTTCACATTTATGCTCTGCTTTAGTGCTGAGGTTTGGAGCTTACACTATGAGCAGGAGAACATATGCAGATGATAATACATTTTATTACTACTACTGGTAGATCTCCATCTATCTACTGGGCACCGCTGGTTTGGAATCCCAAAACTTTGGACTACTGTAAATAAAATTAAAACATACTGCATTTGTCAGTGAAGACCACAGTTCCTATTTCAAACATTTGAGTCAATGGGGAAGTCTACATTATAGTCTATATTATTGCTTAGATCTACATCTCCAGTCTAACGGCCAGGTGCAATTTAACAATATAAAATTATCACATCAATGTTTGATCAGTTACGAAAGGCAGGCTGATCCCACTATTGTAGATAATTGTCTGTCATTTTAGAAGAACGTCCCTTGCACAAGTAGCTTCAAATTCTGGGCTTTAGCTCAACCAGGGTGGACAACAAGCTTTGATTAGCTTTGTCCATCTTTTAGCTGCATTTGTTTCTTAATAAAGGTAGAACATGTGCACATAGTTTGCAGTGCGCGTCTACAAAGTGCATCCTTAGAGAAATTGTCTTGTGGCCTTGTAAACACATAAAAAAGAAATTGATTATGATTTTTCATGATGAATTCTTAAGCTATAGAAGTATTTAAATGATATGCAATATGTTTTTAATATTGTAAATATAGATTGTATTGTTAAATGAGCAGTTAAAAACGTCTTGTCACTGCACTTATAGCAAGGCTCCCATAGTGCCCTATAGCAGTGGGTCCCGTCCCAAAAGTGGGTTGCAGACCTGTTCTGAATGGGTCGCAAACAACTGGCCGAAAAATCTAAATGATGTGAATCAGCTGTCGGGCATTTGGTTTTTTTTTTTTAAGTAAATCTCTTATTTTGAAAGGCACACTCTGCTGAATAAAATGAGTATGTTAAAAGAAGTGATTTTTCAAAGGCTTTTTCCTTTTTAGAAATTTTTTTTGAATTCTATTACAGTGGCTCGCGACTTCATGACCACGGCAAAATGTCTGTCCCGGAGTGAGACCAGTTGACAACCACTGGTCTAAAAAGTTTCTTGTCTTTTCTTTTTTCCCCCACACACAGTGGTTGTTTTGTGCGGAGGGGAAGTCAGGGGTGACATTCTTCAGTTGATCAGAGAAAGACGGGGTCTTACTCATAAGGCAAATGAAAGGACACTCCCACGGTGACTTCAGTGGACGCCTGGTTTAAAAGAGCAACTTGCATTGCACTGTTTGACTAAGACAGGGACATATGGCTCGTGAACCTGATGTGGCTCTTTCGATGACTGGATCTGGCTCTCAGCTAAATCCAGTTGCTTTTCTTAACAAATAACTTAAACATAATTTTGCTGTTATTTAAATAAAAATATAGAACAAAGCCGTTAAATAAAACAAAACAGATATATAAATCTTATGCATTTTATTCCATATATATATATATATATTTATTTATTTTTTTTTTCCATGGCACTTGTCGCTGTGGTGCGCAGCGGAGAGGCAATCCTTTCTGTACCTCCGTTTTCAATAAATAAATTGCACTTGTTTTTGGATCAGCTTATTTGTGCACAGGGAACCCTTTCAAGTAAGAGGATAGAAAAAGAAAAAAAAATGTTTGCAGGAATGGACAGAAAATGTTGCTTTTGTGTAGAGACCAGGTTCTGCAAAACCTTAGCAAGAAGTACATTTTTAAGTATAAAATACTTAAAGCAATCTAAAATAAATTCAGACTATTTATATACTATATATACTTTTCATTTTGTTGTATATACTATTAAAATATACATACGTCTCTCAGATGATTGGATTTTAAAATATTTTTTTTGGCTCTTAAAATCAAAAAGGTTGCCCACCCCTGGACTAAGCCGCTCTCAGTCATTATATCTGAACTGCCACACCAATCATTTTGTCTAAACCATAATGACCAGCGCTGATAAGACACATTAATGTGTAACCAAACTACTTCATGTTTACTGGAAGTAAAAATATTCGTCACAAATACCAGTTTGTCTCCACAATGCACAACTTTACACGTGGCACCACTGAGACGAACCTTTGGTGACGTCACTGATCTGGTACTTAAAGTCTGGTGCGCCGCAGCTCCAGGACATGTCCTCCAGGTTGAAACTCTGGTTTGAGCGAAGCATGATCACCTCAATGGCGCTGGACTTCAGCAGGGCGATCTGGTCCTCTGCAGTTAACTCTCTGCAAACAGAGGTAAAGAAATAAAAAAACTTAGCATAAAGGAAAGCGTGTAAAAAAAACACTACTCTCAAGCAGTGGGACATTTCATTTGGATTTTATCTAAAGGACAGATAATGGTAATGCATAAGCAAGTAAACAAGTGACTGCTCTGTGTAATCATGTGAGCTTATCAGTGGTAGAAATCAAGTGTACCATTCTGTTTATCAATGTTTTACTGGCTGTAGGTTCAGGGTCAGTCATTATCCAAGACATGTGGGTTAAAAGTAAACCGATTTACAGCTTCTTGTAATAATAGTTCTATGTGTTGTTGATGCACTGCCTTTTGTGACAGTGGGAGACCTCCGGGGGAGGATCTGGGTGCTTTTTATGGCTTAGGGAAGAGACCGTAAGTGGACAAACATTCCAAAGGTAATCCGAACATGTCCATCAATCGCTGCATGTGAGAATGACAACTTTCAGGAAATACAGGCCTCAACTCGTTTTATTCATGACTCCGTAGTGACCCCTTAGACACAGGGCTTTGTCTCTGTCATCATCCCCCTGGAGACAAATATACTGAAAGGCAGCAGTATTATGTGGGGAGGCTACAGAGTAGACGGCTATTTGGTCAACCCTTGCAAATCAGCTTAAAGTAGGACAAACAACATGCTGCTTTGAATATGCTATAGTGTCATTATTGTAACATAATCCTGGTTTGGTGCATTGTCTTCTACCCTATCGTCTGACTGATCAGTGCGGGAGAATTGTTTTTCTTGAGAGGTTAGTCCTTCACCTACTAAATTTAAAAGTCAAAACGTCACCTTGACAACAGGACAGCGGCAAATGTATAACTATGTCAAGTGGAGGAAGAGACCGACATAAACGTTTTTCCGAATATGTCAACGAGCTTTTAGACCACAGTCGTCACCGTATCTCAGTACCAACTAATCAGGCAAAAACAAGAGGGTGTACAAAGTATTTAGGTTAAGGTTCACTTAAAGACTGTTGATGAAGCAACATCTGGGCAAAACATTATTGTATCTGTCTGATTACATAAGCAGGGAAACCACTATAAGAAAGATAATGCCACATTGGATATGTATTGTAATTTGATTGTTTTTGTTTGACATAAGCCTGTAAGTGAATAGGCAATAAAAACAAAGAAAAGTTATTAAAAAAAAAAAAATATTCCTGAAAAGGGGATTTTTAAATTTTTCAGGACGTGGTTTTGTCTCAACACACCTGAATCCGGGAATCATTTTGGCAAATCCAATCACTTTCTGGATGCTGTAGGACACCAGATCCGCCAGGTGTGGCAACATAGACAGTCCGTTGCCTTCCTCCTCGCTGGAATCCGGGCTGCTGCCCTGCTCCTGATACATCACAAGTAGGTTGTTGAAGTTCACTTTGGTGTCCACCGATTCTGCAGCAAATGGAGCACAGGATGTAGGACTGTTAGAGGAAGACGTTTTTAATATTCAATTTTGTTAGGAAGGACAAAAGTGAAAGATCCATGTAGACCAAGTATGGGCAAACTAAGGCCCGGGGGCCAGATGCAGCCCGTTAAGCTTTGAAATGTGGCCCGTCAACCTTGTCCAAATAAAATAATTCATAATTGATCATTTCCCCAGTAGATGGCATCATTAAGGAAAATAGAACTGCAGGATTTGAGGTTTTATACATGACTTTTACATGCCATTTGTCTTAGTTTAAATGAACGATCCACCTTTCTACTCTGGACTCGGCCCCCATGTCCAATTTAGGAGCAACTGCGGCCCGCAAGTCAAAAAGTTTGCCTGAAGTAGACTGCGCCATATATGCTATTTGAAAAAAGTGAGAATAATCTATTATGGGGAAAAAATACTGTATTTTGAGTCGGTATTGAAATTGATTATTCACCACCAACTTAATTGAGACATTTTTACTATGAATAAAATTAACTCATGAACATGCAGCGTATTTACAGAGCAGAGCAAACGCTGTGGACTTTTTTTTCTGTCTGTACTGCGTTTTTGTCATTGTATAAAGTATTGGTTAGGGAGCAACCTTCTGATCCTTGCCGTATTTATCCACCTAACATGCACCACTTAACTTGTGTTTACCAGTAAGAGTCAGGTGTGTGAAAGGTACAGGAGTGCGGGTAGGATTTCTGAAGGATTATCAGTTAAGCAGCACAAGAGATTATATGAAACAACAGGCAATCCATGTAGAACACATAACTGCAACGGTGAGTCATTTATTAACATGTGATCTGAAAGGACAAGTCATTGTTTTTAGTTAAGTTTAGCACAGGTGCTCATCACGCTGCGGCGAGAAGCTTGTTTTCTCACCAGGAGAATGGCTGAACGAGTCAGAAGAGGCATCGGAGAGAGAGTGAAGAGAGGCGGCTCTGCTGGCGCTGCGCGTCACTGGACCTTCACGCACAGGAGGCTGGACAGAGAAAAGTTTGCTTATTAACATTAAGGTAAAAAAAAACAAAAAAAAAAAACAGGCCACATAATTCTACTAAAATGGGCATAACATACGTAATGACTTTTAAATATTAATATATAAAACAAATAAAGAATACATTATGAACCATGCCAATAAAAACATATGTATACAGTACACACAGAGAGATAAAAACAGTAGTAAAGGGCTAGGCAAAGTTGTACTGTCAATATTGTTTTATGGATGGGAATACAGCAATGTTGTCAAATATTTGTCTTGTCCTTTTTGCGGTTACAAACCCTAAAGCGGCAGAAGTCAGAGTAGGAGTCATCGTATGTTTTGTGGTGCGCCTCCACCAACGTGGCTATGACTTGACTTTGCTCCTCGGTGAGTCGTGGCCGCCGTGCTTCTCTCTCGGCTTCGCGCTGCGCCTCCTCATCCTTTCTCCTCTGAATGAGGTCCTTCTTCCTCTGCACTTCTTCATCTGTCAGGATAACTGGGTGAGAAAAGGAAAGACATATGTGACGGGGGCTCACAAAAGCTGTATGTGCGATGTGTATGAATTGCATTATAAAGAAAAAAAAAATAGTTGTAATGCACCTCAACAGGGATGAAAGATTTTTTCAATAAAGTGTTTGCTAGAGGCAGGGAAATATTGTTGTTTACTGAAAGCATGGGAGTGGGTCTTTACATAAACACTCCTGCTAAGGAGAACAAATGAACACATTGTCTCTGTGCTGTTCACTCCTTGTTGTTCCAGCCTCTGAATTAGCTCACAGAGAAATAGGGAGAGAGAGAGAGAATTGTTCCGACAATATGCTACATTCAGAAAAACATCCCACTGGACGTGAGAAGTCTTTGCATTGAAGTGGCCTGGGGACAATATCCGGATACTCCATGAAAACAAGAAATCTGGTTTCTTCTATTCACAGACCAACAAAATAAACAGGTCTGCATGTCGAGTAGAGTCCCGGTAGGATTGTATGTAGCAGCAGGTGTCTCAAATGCAGTATTCTTACTGTATACAATGCGGGGAGCTCTGACCAGATCAAACACAATGTGTAAACATACTAATGAGGGCAAAGACCTAGAGATACTTGACCTGGGTCCATGTATTACATGATTATTTTTAGCTCCCAAAGTGGGTGAACCCCCCCGGCCCCCTCCAAGCTTTTCTACTACCTGAGGCTAATTTCATATTAAGACTCACAAATCAAATTATACTAGGACCCCGTATGGCTGCTGGTTCTAGACCGGTAACCATATGGCAAATATTTCCCTTGTTCATTGATTGTTCTTAAATGATAAACTTAGGACATTTGGATTTCAGTGTCTAATACTAGTGGACCAGCCGTCAAACTTACATTCTTTCATCATGCCAATGTCCACGCAGCGTTTGAGGCGACATGCCTGGCAGTGGCGCCTGTTGTCCTTGGTGATGGTGCAGCTTCCATTAAAGGGGCAGGTGAAGGTGGCCTTGCGTTTCATGCTGCGTCTGAATCAATAATCGGGACAAAACGTGTCAATATTTTCCCGATACCCCATCCTCAGCAACTCTTTTTGTCACATTAAATGCAGGGATAATCAATACAATTCAAACAACTACATGGCGAAGCTACGACGTCCGAGAAAATTGTCCAATCAGCACCTTAATTTGGCCTTCTTAATCTTATTCCAATAAATTGTTAAAAAAAATCTTAATATCCAACAAACTGTATCTACTGTACAGCATTGGAATTTTCGTCACCGTTCTGTTCCAAGTCAACAATGTCCATCTCACCCTGTCCTCTGCATCATCAACTCTAACTCCAACTACCTCCATGTCCTCCCTCACTGCATCCATCAATCTCCTCTTTGTCTCCTACCTGATCTCTAGGATCATTCTTCTACCAATATAGCCACTGTCCCTCCTCTGAACATGTCCAAACCATCTTAATCTAGGTCTGTTCCTGGTCTATGGTCCTATTGTCCATTTGCAGCGCACAGTAGTGGCCGTGGGCCGTCCCCAAATGCTGTTATTAGTCAATATACTATGTGACAACACTAGAGTTAAGCCAGTCCTGACCAACAACTCACCCAGTGAGCAACACACAATCAATATATCACTATAAATAACAGCTTCAGTTTCCGTGGTCATTAAAAAAAACCCTGTTGTTGTGTTAAATTAACAGCAGGTTAACTTGTGTCCATCTAAGAGACATATACATCAAGCAGATCCAATCAAGCAACAGAAGGGATTTGTTTTTCTACCGTGCAATTAAACACACAACGCCATTGCTGCGGCGCTGAACTCATTTGTATTCTGTACCTGCCGCTGAGAATGAATGTAAAACCATCAAATATTCCTGGTTGTTTGCGATCTTACGTAACAGCGGGTGGCCATTTTATTAGTGTGTGTCTGTTTGTACACTTTCCTTACTGTGTGGGTGTCCATTACCAATCCTTTTAGCATTTTCATATGCCAATAATTTAACACCTTTTGTTTTCAGTTTAATTTCATGGTCTCCTTTTTGCTTGTCACTTTTATTAAGGGGTTGTCACAGCGAGTCAACAATTTCCATCTCCCCCTGTCCTCCCTGTATGTCGAACTCCAACTCCAACTACCTCCATGTCCTCCTTTGCTGCATCCATCAATCTCCCCTTTGTCTCCTACCTGGTAGCTTCATCTCTAGGATCATTCTTCTACCAATGTGTCCACTGTTTCTCCTCGGAACATGTCCAAACCATCTCAATCTGGTTTCTCCAACCCTTCCTGTCTGTGTTGTCCCTCTAATCACCTCATTCCTGATCCTGTCCATCCTAAAGAGAATCTCAGCATCTTTAACTCCTCCACCTCCAGCTCTGCCTCCTGTCTTCTAACTATTCCTAGCGTCTCTAATGATTTGATTTCACGATACAACAGCACATTATCTTCTCAATGTAACATTTGTCAAATTAGATTTCCATCTTTGTGTGTACCTGAAAAAACCCTTGCAGCCTTCACAGGTCATCGCGTTGAAGTGGAACCCTGTGGCTTTGTCGCCACACACGCCGCAGATCCGCGGCACGTTCCTGTCAAACTCATCAGGAGGCTGGGAGGACGTACTCACAACCGTGGCCTCCATCACTGAGCAGAAACAAAAGGAAGTTGGTTATTTGAAAAAGGAAAATGTAAAACATTTTTTCGATAAGTGTTAAATCAAATTAAGTATGGACTTCACAAGACAAGAAGAGGAACGGCGGAGAACAACAGAAATAACTGATTTTGCAGCTGTCTGAAAGCTCTCTTTTCCACAGAAATAATCCACCCTGAAGCATGGACATTGATTATATACAGTTATGCTTCTAATTGCCTTGTAAGAATAGGAAGAGATTAAAGAAGGGGCATGTCGCCACACGACTGGCATCCTTACAAACCTATCACTGTCCTCTGTACAAAGCTCTTTTCTTTCTCTTTTGTGTTCAGTGTGGGGACAAAGCAAATAATGGAAGGCGTAGGAAGGGCAGGCGGGGACAATCAAACTGATCAACACATTGGAAACAAGGCAAATCAACAGCAAGTTCATTGCATCCCATTGAAAGTACACAACAACATACTATAACGAATTGTGTTGCTGTCAAGTCACATTAAGAGCAAGTATCATTCTAATTTAATCAAAGAGAAAGACATAATAATAGAAGATAAATAACAGTAAAAAAAAAATCTAACCTCGGGCAACACTGACTACAGCTCAAGTATCATCATATTGGTTTGTTGCATTTTTAATTAAATTTATATGTATTTATATATAATTCTGTATTTTACAGTTATTATAATGGTACTTTTCTGAATTAATTTACGTTAACAATGATTATACAAATAAAATGTGATTAAATCTTTTAGTAAAATTGGTTAAACAATTCTTTCTTCATTAAGATTTAATTATTTAAAAACTTGACCGTCATTTCTTGTAACAGAAAGTACGACACCATGGTTACACATTAACTGTTTGTACTACACGTGCTCTGATTCCTTTAATGCCTTCATTTTTGTTTAAAAGAACGAAAAGAATACGCGCATAATTTCACAATAAAAGTCCGGCACATCCAGCGAAATGCAATCGAACACAGTGGTGAACATAATTACTATTCATCTAGAGTAGGCTTTTTAATTGCAAACATGTGGGCTGATCCCTAATCCCAAAGGACTTTCATATCCAATGGGAAAATGCTTATCGAGGCCATTATCCCAATCAAATGATCAGGTGACGTCAGCCAACTGTGGCTGCGTTCAGCCTTGACGGGTCACTGCACTAAACGCACGGTAAAACTGAGAGAGCTCTAAATAATGCATCAGGTTATTAGAGCAGATGTGTATTCACTGTCGACTTGTGGAGAAGGAACCAGATCTAGTTTTCCCAATGTAGTTATTACATATTTTGAAAAGATCTAGATAAGTTCTATATAAAATTTTCTTGATAAATATTGAAATTAATAATTGAAATTTAATAAAAGAAATATAGTGAAAATCAATCAATCATTTACCTACTATTTTTTGTCTTTAGCAATAAAGGAAACAGTAAATCGGTGCTCCCCAATCTTTATGCGTCACAGTGCGGTAAAATGAAATTTCCAGTGTTTTGAATCATTTTCCTATAAAATCTTCCTACCTGAATTAACTGTTCACGCACACAAGGATTTCTCATTGCTCACAGCCTATAACTTTCTGCTACCAGGCCATGTAAAGGCTAGAATCTTGTATCAATGACAGTCTATTGTTGTCTTCACTGAGAAAATATTTCCTAAACCCAAAATACCCCAAACCCAAATTAACTGTGTACGCACATGACGAGGGTTTCCCAAGTGCACACAGCCTATAATTTTCTGCTACCAGACCGGTATAAAAGAATCTTGTCTCAATGAGTGTCATTTTGAGTTCATTGTTGTTGTCTTCACTGAGAAAATATTTCCTTATCAAATATAGTTGCATTATTGATGATGGAATCCTAGCCAATCTATTGTTCAGTTGTTTTGTTGATATGGGTATGGATCAAGTGGAAGTACTAGCCAGATGGGTCCAAAAGGCAACAATATATCTCTGCGGTCCGGCACCGATTTACCCACGGACCGCTACCGACCTGCGGCCCATTGGTTTACCATATTTTACCCTGAAGAATCCTGATTGAGAAAAATTATAATTGTGATTAATTATGTTTTGTCTACACTTCTATCTACATTAAACATATTAAAAGCACTGCTTAAGAAACCTTCTTCTGTGCAGCAAGAAGATGAGAAAATGACAGAGGGCTCTCTGTTTTACCATGGTCTGTACTTTAAAAAAGACACCATAAAAGGAGGGAAAAAATATTACATGGATGGCCCTTCTTAGTGTCTGAAAGACAGCCTTGTGTGTTCCATGTAAAGCTTACAGTAGGAGCTCCTGAGGATCAGGGTGTCTATCTCTGCCACATGATTTGTACCAATGGCGACAGACATGGCAACAACACATAATAACAACATGTTTTTGAACCACATCCTTAGAAATGTAACAGACCTGGAAAAAATGATGCGCGAATGACTTGACATGTGCGACATCGAATTGGTTTTCCAGAGACCTCTGAGAATATGTATCCGTAAATAAATAGCAGCATATTATCTTGTAAACGTAGTTCATTTTTTTAAATGCATGTCTGAAGTTGCTTTACAATGTCTAGTATTGTACTATAAAAACAAATATTGTCATAAATGTGACTTGGATTAACGTGATACACTTCGTACAAAGTCTTAAAACAAAAAGCTGCGTGTTCTCTGCTCACCGCATCATCACAGTGACGGCAATTCATTAAACATGTTTTCAACCTTACTATGAGACTATTTACCTTCACGGCCTCTAAACAAAGACTTCATAAATTAAATGCTCACTCTGTAGGGTCATGTGCTGCTTACAGCCACAGGCAGGAAATGCAAACAGACAGTAAATGGAGTGTGCGTCGAAGGGGAGACGGATCATAGAAGACGCCAAGTTTGACAGTATGATAGAACAAGTATGGAAAAGGGACATCATTATTGGACACAGCGACAGAACAGTCGCTTGTTGTTTTTAGCAGTAGCTAAAAATACACAATCATATGATGCTTTGATTACTGGAGTATTAGAAATAGATGTTTGATATATGACAGCATTTTTTTTCTTCAGAGGTGTCAGCAGTCCCAGATTTAAAGTAGGTTCAGCTGATTCTATTTCAGTTCTTTTTGCTGAAGGTTTTTGGGGACACAATAAAAAAAATAAAAAATTAAAATTAAAATTAAAGTAGGAAAAAAATTAGAACAACAGAGAAAGCCATGCAAAGGAAGTGTTGGCGATTCAAAATGATGACTCTGGTACATCGGGGAAAAAAAAAAAGAGGTGGAAGGAATTATGTTTGTGAGGATGAGGTTTGCTGCAATTAAGAGCATCGCCACAAACTGCCTGCAACATGTCATTATAACCAGTTGGTGAAAGCTGCAAAATAAAGATGTTGACCAAATCTTGGTCATGTCGCTGGTCATGTGTGGCTTGGGAGTTTCCCCTTCTGTTACCTCAATAAACCGAGATGGCTGTGGCAGAGAAAGCACTATTCAGCACGCCACTGTAATGTGACTCATTTCCTCCCACTTGATTTATTCATATTATGGCTGAAATGACACGTGTGTGTTCCATCATTCACTGAACTAATGCTATATCCATCCCTGCTTTAACGTCATAAGACAATCAGATTTTTTTTTG
Source organism: Paraplagusia blochii (assembly GCA_016785265.1). Lineage (NCBI taxonomy): Eukaryota > Metazoa > Chordata > Actinopteri > Pleuronectiformes > Cynoglossidae > Paraplagusia > Paraplagusia blochii. Next base: position 125,188 of record JAFBJS010009794.1, on the reverse strand, counting down.
AAGAAATCAGGTATAAATAGTTTGCTGGTCTTCACTGGTTCTTGGCAGAGAGGGAGGTTTTTAGAAGTGGTTTGCTCCTTCCATATGATAACAGGTAAGAGGAAGAAGGTGGATGGATGGAAGGTTCGTTGGTGTTGACAGATAAGTGACAATGATCATCAGAATACTGATGCGTGAGAAATAAATACAAAATGTATTTCATAATCATTCATATTTAAATTGATATAATCATAAACATGATCTTTTTATCTTCTTCTCTTTTCGGCTTATCCCTTTTTCTCAGGGGTTGCCACAGCAATTTCCATCTCCCCTCTCCTCTGTATCCCCAACTCTAACTCCAACTACCTCCATGTCCTCCCTCACTGCATCCATCAATCTCCTCTTCGTCTCCTACCTGGTAGCTCCATCTCTAGGATCATTCATCTTCCAATATAATCACTGTCCCTCCTCTGAACATGTCCAAACCGTCTTAATCTGGCTTCTCTAGCTTTTTCTCCAAACATTCCCGTCTGTGTTGTCTCCCTGATTACCTCGTTCCTGATCCTGTCCATCCTTGTCACCCCTGTCTCCTGTCTTCTACCTATTCCACGTGTCTCTAATCCATGCATCACGGCTGGTCTCACAACTGTTAATATTTTTATATTAATTTAATGACCATAATTGTAGGCATTCTTACTGTAAATGAATGGATAGGGTGAATACCCAGAGATTCACATCCAGCGAACTGCCAAAGTGAGCAACAGCAAGACCAGGCGCTGTGAAGGCTGCTGAACTCATAATAAACATGGCTCAAAGTACAGTATGTCATAGTTCATGGGCATTTGTATGTTTCTCCACTTACTACAAGCAACACAAGTCCCTGAAATCTATTATTATGGGTTTCTGTGCCAAGCTGGATCCTGGCTGAAGTCCAATACCACTCATAAGACGGCTTATTTCCCCAGTTCTGCTTGACTTTTTTATATCAAGCCGGACTTAAGTACATAATTATCAAACAGGAAAGTGGCTATTGGATTCCCTGTCAGGTTAATTGTTGCTAATAAAGGAGACATACAGTAGACAGAAGCTCAAGTGTGCAAAGTATTTGGAATGGAGCCCAGTTGTGGGATAAATTTCATCAAATTCAATTTCAAGTCATTAAACAGGCAAACACACTCTACAAATCCAATTAGGTGGGGTCTTTAGTGATAGGACACTGAAATAATATAGGAGTGAGAACAAGGGTAGATAAAAAAAAAGTTGGGAGAAAAGGACTATCCTGACCAGACCTTCAAAAAAGTCTACACAAAGACATGCTAAGACGAAAGAAGTATAAAAAAAAACTCTGGCATGTTGTCCCAAGAATGTCAGCAATGGGTTTACAGACCACATCCCAACACATAAGACAGAGTCGGAATTACATCCAGACCCATAACAGCACTGGAGAAAGAGGGATTGCTGTGGAACGCCTCAATGAGAAAAGGAGGGCCTCCTTGACAGTCCAATGAGTAACCCCATCGATATCACATGACGCAATCCCACAAATGGTTCTGAAATTGTTCCATGCTGCCAAAGCTTTCTTTTGAAGGGTAACAGCAAGAAGGGAAACAAGGGTGGTGTAAAGGAGACAAGAGTGATGTAGAAAAGACAGGGAGACACTTTTGGAAAGTTGGAGGGAAGGAAGAGAAAACATGAGTCTATGTGTTTTACTGCATACCAGGGACTGGGTCAATTCCAGTACAGAAGGGACGTAAAAGCAATCAAATATGGAATGGCCTGGCTCGCATGGAGAACTAGGCTAAAACAGAAACACGTAGAATGACATCTGGGACTAAAATAGTAACAGAGGGGATGAAGGAGAGGACATTTTATAATGTGCGAGGACAGGTAAGAGACGATTTAAAAAATAATAATAATAAAAATAAATTGGTGACTACATATGTGTCAGTCCAACTTACATGCTGGTAAAACTCAAATGTTCTCAGAGGTGAAAATCCAATATTGAACTGACAGAAGAAAGAACACAGCGGCTAAAAGGAGACAATGATGACTTAACACAAACCAAGTCTAGTGCAGTGCATACAACAAACTAAGCAGACTAGTTCTATCCTGTCCCGTCACTGTTTCCGTCTTTCTCCCTGTCTTGTTCCCCCTCCTGCTGCCTCTCTATCGCATTCCCTCTTCTAGTGATCACCAGGAGCACATTACAGCAGCAGTTATAGCACATGACATGATGACCTGTGCCCCACACAGGATGGACTAAAGAAGGATGCAAGGGGTGGGTGTTCCAAGTCCCGTGTCCGAACCCATGGTCCCTTTTCCCTTCTATTCTGACCACCCTCCTCCCCCCCATACCGGCCCCCAGGTCCAACCTGCAAGGGGAGAGAGAGAGAGAGACGCTGTGACGACAACCTGCACCCTTATGCTGGGCCCCTTGCTGGACTCGGGAGAGGGAAAAGAGGAGGCAGGGAGAGGCCCACTCAAACACACACCAAACGCACAGTTAATATTTGTGCTTTCCACAGAAAAACTGGGTTTTCAACATCACTGATTTGGTCGGACAGTAAGCCAACGGGCCAACGTTGATAGAGGTTCCAAATATTAATAGGATAAATGAGAACCCATTAAGTTATGGTAACAGAAAGATAATTTAATATCGTCTATTAACTAAAGATGTTACTTAAATGCAGAACAAGTTAAAATAATCCACTGCGTTCCTAAAATGATGTTCATTTGAAAACCGAAAGTAAGGTCCGAAGTCTCACGGCTTTCCAAGAAGATGTTTTTTTTCCCTGCATTACTTCTGTCCGTGCACTTGCCCTCAGAGCTATCAACCACAGGAAGGTTACTGGGGATCCCGAAAACATTAACAAGAACTTAACACTTCATTAGTCTTAAAGGCAGCACAACATATGCGGCAAACAGCACGCATGCACATGTGCACATACAAGTAGGTCTTTAGAGTACAAGTACAGCAGCCTCTTTCTCTCTATAGGGTTACATGTGAGGGGAAGCAACCAATTACTGCAGTCACGAAAGGGGGTGGGGGGCAGGGCACTTTACTGTATAGGAGACATAATGGACTGTACCATCACCACAGCACACACCGCTCCATGAACAACCTGCTACAGTTTCTGATAATTGGATGCAAATCAGTCACTTTGGATGCAAAATTCAGATTAGGTCTGTGAGTAAAACAACACAGGTCTCGACCACAGGTACACATACTTCTAATCTGAACACATTTTTCAAAGCAGTTGAAAACAGCAAGGTCAATAGAAAATAGGGAATGTTGTCAACTGTATAGGGTTTCTGGAATTTTACTTAGTACACGAGAGAACCATTTCTAATTTTCACACTGAGAACAGGCTAACAATGACGCATAAGCCACTGACTGACTCCACAGTGATGAGTGGATGTTCAAGTTTGTAAATACAATTGTACTTGCTCTGGTGGAGTAGTGGCAGATACTCCCTCTCTCAGGTAACTGTAGGACACTGTCTTGTAGTGCACCTGTAATTACCCGATAGGACAGATGCTTACACTGCACTGTGACAACAGAGCTGAACTTAGCACTGGTACCAGTAACCGCTATTTTCATACGACTTTGCTTGGGCACGAAAACGTCAAGTACAACTGTAACAAAGTTCTACGCGACGTAATTGACAGCGTCTCGTAGAAGTATCAGTATCACGGCCTCAATCCTGACATTACACTCCCCACTGTCTTACACAAGAAAAATGTTGACTATTGAGCCTAATGCAGAAATCACAACATTATTGTCATTTTCTATATTAATTACACATACATGAGTTGCTGTAACCAATGTGATGAAATAGCACAATTGAAGGATAGGCAAAAATAAAGCACAGAAAGTATGACAAGATGTTTGATTGAAGGTTCTTTGACAAAGAAATAGGATTTTCCTTTTAGATAACTATCTTAAAAATTGTTTTGTAAAATGAAATTTACGAAGGGTAAACAACACCTATACAAAACAATTCAAAAAAATGATTCTGACAGCTTAACAGTATTTGCTGAAGATATATGTGAAGGTTTCTCATCACTGCTAATGTGATTTAGGCAATTAATGTTTATTATATCATAAAGAAAAATGTTTTATTTCAACTTAGACTGATAAATAACTAAGGACAAGCAGGAACTGATAGAGTGAAATATTATAAGGACTTTAATCTCGTATGGGTAGCACAAAATTATTCAGCCGGACATATTTGGCCTGCGGTCCTTGGCTTTAGACACATGTGTAAAATAGTGGTTCTCAACTGGTCTCACTCTGGGACCCACATTTTCCTGTGTCAATAAGTCGAGACCCACTGTCTTATAGAATTCAAACCAAGCAAATTAATTAAAACAAAAGGCCTTGGAAAAAAATTACTTCTTTTAACATACCCATTTTATTCAGCAGAGTGTGCCTTCTGTCTCTTATACACATCTAGATGTGTATAAGAGACAGACCTTCTTCCTCTTTGGCTTGTCTCCTTTTTAGGGGTTGGCAAAGTGCATCAACATCAACAGAGATGTGTATAAGAGACAGGAAAAATGTTTTATTTCAACTTAGACTGATAAATAACTAAGGACAAGCAGGAACTGATAGAGTGAAATATAATAGGGACTTTAATCTTGTATGGGCCGCACAAAATTATTCAGCCGGCCATATTTTGCCTGCGGTCCTTGGCTTTAGACACATGTGACTTAGAATAGTGGTTCTCAACTGGTCTCACTCTGGGACCCACATTTTCCTGTGTCAATAAGTCGCGACCCACTGTCTTATAGAATTCAAACCAAGCAAATTAATTAAAACAAAAGGCCTTGGAAAAAAATTACTTCTTTTAACATACCCATTTTATTCAGCAGAGTGTGCCTTTCAAAATAAAAGATGAACACACATTCAACAGCAGATTCACATTATTTCGCTGATTTTTTTTTTTGACCAGCTGTACATGACTCATTCAGAACGCATCCGCAACCCACCAGTTGAGAACCACCGACTTAGAACATGGGAGTGACAATATTGTGTTATAGTAATATTAAATTACATAACATAACATTAGAGGCATCAATGAGCATGACACCGAGTCAATGGTCAAGTGAAAGCTCTCACCTGGAGTATGTGCATGCCCGTGTACAGTAGGAAATACTTGAAGCCTTCTTCTTTGGTTTATCCCAAGATGTCAATCCTGTTCAATACAAATGGAAAATGGCATTTCGCAAGTCAGTGAGTGGGCCCTAACCCAAGAAAGCCTGACCTGTTTATGTAACTGTGAACTATTTCAAACAGCAACACGCGTACACGCGTGCGCGCACGCACATATACATACATACATACATACACACGTACAGTTGTAATGCAAATGGCAGTTAGACAAGTTCGTAGGTAAAAACGTCGACATCCCCCCACACACACTATGCCACATTGCTGAAATAGTATTAATACTGTAGTTGAGCAACACAATTCACAACCGTGTCTCGGTGTAACAGCATTTCAGTTATGTATATGTCCGTATGTGTATGTGTGTGTTTCCATTGCATTCCAGTGACTTTCGTACCTCGGCTCAACTTTTCCTTATAAACACAGAGCTGCCTTGTTGATAATCCTCCGTTAAGTCGTCGCGTTTGTCGGTTCTCGTTTTCATTTCCTCGCGAACAGCCCCCCTACAAGTCGCCTAGTCAAGCTCGGAGGGGGCTCGTCTTTGTTGAAAGAGATGAAACGCCGTGTACCTCGGGGAATGTGGCGAGTTGTATGTCCGCCCTTCTTTCTCCAAAGACAGCAACGGCAGCGACGTTGGTTGTAGTAGCTAACGTTAGCGTGGCTGCCTGGCTGATTTCACCCTAAAACGCGGCCCCAAGTTCAGACAGCTTCAGTGGCCGCCCTGCAGTCCGCAGCGTGTGGACAGTAAGCGACGGAAAAAACGCATATTACAACTCAGCCGACAAACGCACACTACGCTACCAACATGTCAGACACACCTACGGTTGTACGACAGTAAAAAAAAAACACATCCTTTCACATAACCTAAACAGATAGCCATTACTTTTCATTGTTATGCACCGCCCCTTTCTGAGGACCTCTTCACAGGAAAGAGGGGTTTTCCCCCCTTCAGCCTCGCAGCCAGCCAATCATACGTTAGCTTGTCGTGCCCCCTGGACTGTGATTGGTGAACTTTCCCACCGGTCCGACTTGGATTGGCCTGCACCCGTGCTTGTAAACGTGTAGCTAGTCCTCCATAAAACAGGGGTGTGTCTTGACGTCAGAGGTAACGACGAGGTAAACAACTTTGACCGCGTGAGCTGTTAAAGCAGTAGCGTACATTCGAGGTTGTAGCCTCTGTTTACCGAGTATCCTAGAGAGAACTAGAAGGTAGAGGTGAAAAAGAAGAATAAAAACAACAGTTGTTACATGTCGCTCGAAATATGTGCCTCCAGGGTCTCGTTGTTCCTCTTTGTTCCACAGCCGCATGCACTAAAGGCGGGGTAATAAATATAAATAAACAACATCTACACATCGACCGACAGTGAGAACGGTACAAGGAGTCGTGCTGTACGCAAGATTGCTCGTTCAATTGCGTTTGCCCCCATTGTTTCTTTGATTCCTTGCGACAGTGTGCAGCGAAGCGGGTGCATGTGGAGGGGTGTGTCTGCTCTGCAGTACACTGGTAGGCTGGGAGGCGATGCCGCTGAATGGCGATGTCGCCATACATTTGCAATGCATGAGAAATAGCCATCCACTGCGGACTAAAAATAGGCGATTGGACACATTTGTGCCTCCACTACGTTGAGCATATAGTGCGCCATACTTTTCCCAAGATAAATAAATATTTTCTCTCACTTGTTTCCTGGGAATAATTTCACACTTACATACACTTGGCAACTCTCGTGTGTCTGTAGAGGATGCGGTGGTGTGAGTGGTATTAGGGGGGCCAGCGCCAAGGGGTAGGTGAAGGTCAGGGGTGTGTCTATAATGTAAACACAGTAATGGCAACAGATTCCAAGGGGAGAAGGGGAAGAGAGAGGAGGGCCCCATCCGGTCCAGTGTATCCTCTTTCAAATGATGGCTCTCCAGCATTACTGCAGACTGAAAAACAAGAGACGGAACTGCACAGTTTACAGGTGGCATGAACAGATTATTGTCCCTGGTTTGTAAATCACACTGCATAATCGAGATTCAACGTGAAGATATGACATGAAAAAAAAAAACTGTCATCAGATGTAGATGTCAGATGTAGAACACAGAGAATTTGCATAAACACAATATATTCATTCCCTGAGTGATTTATGGCGCAGCAGCATTCCTCCCTGTCCACTCCCATAACTGCTTTGCTTCCAAAACAACCTGCATTTCAATGACATTTTCAGAGGCGGGTTGTGCTTTTCAACCATAGGCCTTCAGTGATGTCATAGTTTTGTGACGTCTCGTGATAACATCAGTATGACACCAATCATGGGACACATAAGTGTTGCCTTCTAGATAGGGCCAGCTAGATAGGGCCAGCTAGAAGGCTCTGGAGTCTCTGTAGTTTACTGAACGGGCTGTGTCAGTTCACATACAGCGAACAGAGCACTCACTTTTGATTCTGAAGGCTCTGGCAGATTTCATGGAACCTGACAAGACTAGCTAGCTGAAATACTATTGTATATAATGTTTTTAAAAAACGTTTTAATTTTTTTTTTTAATATTAACAATAATATTTAAATATAAAAAAAAATTGTGAATAAATGTGTTTTTCTCAGTATGTTTAGGCCAGCAGAGAAGGCTTTGCTGGCCCTGAAGGCCCACCTTCGCATTTCAGTACATTCTACACCACACCAGTATAAAAACAGATTAAAGGTAGCCCAACCAGTAAGTCCCAACATAGGATTTAGCAAACGATTGGTACAATGTGTCGATTGGCGGCTAATGATATGTTTATGTTCCTTCAAGAACCTCTGAACACATGACTTAATCTTATTACCAGTTGATTCATGTGCAGTTACTCATAGTGTGGAGTGTGAATGTGAGGGTCACACTCACAGAGAGCTGATCCTTGTCCTGTGGCTTGGGTGGTCTCCAAGTCTGGCACTTGCGCAGGATCAAGCTGTTCTGCTAACAGAATTTATTTGGCTCCACATCACCCATGTCAGATACTATGTGTCCTGTCGTGGCCTGGTTGGTATGTGTCCTTAAATGCTCTGGTCCTTGACTGGTGACCCACAACGCAGTGTCTGCAGCAACGTTATAGGAATATAAATATCTTTAATTGCAGAACGTACACTGGGACATTCCTAAAGGACGACCACACTTAACTTAAGGCTATTTTGTGGAACACACAGACAATAGAAACCAACGGCTTCTAAATCTGAAGCTGTTTATTAGTGTAAACACTCAACCACTCCCGTGGCTACACATTAACTGGATGTGATTTTGAGAAGAGAGAGTTGTGGTGACCTTTGACACAATAAAATGAATTAAAATGTGCAATAACCTAAAGCTAAATTGATGTATGTCAGCAGTTTACCACTCTTAATAACATGAACATGTTTTTCGCAATGATGGTTGGTTGATCGGTTAGTCGTGGATGGATTGATTGATTGCAGATTCCACTTCTTTCTACTGCAAACCTCCACCTCTGTAGGTTCTCTTCTAGTTGTTGCCTACTTTCACAATGTCATCTTCAAACATCATGGTCCATGGAGACTCCTGTCTGACCTCATCTGTCAACCTGTCCATCACCAAAGCAACAAGGGGCTCAGCGCTGATCCTTGATGAAGTCCCACCTCCTCCTTAAAGTCGTCTGTCCTTCCAACAGCTCACCTCACCACTGTTGTACTGTTCTCAATCATGTCCTGCTCCGATTTGACATACTTTTCTGCCACTCCTGGTTTCCTTGTATAGAACCACAATTCCTGTCATGGACCATTTCTAAATCTACAAAAACACAAAGTAGTTCTTTCTGAACTTCTCTGTACTTCTCCATCAACATCCTTAGAGTATTCCATCTGTAGTACAACTATACTCTGCATAAAACCATGTTCAAAAATCTCTTCCTCCTTTCTCCACCTAGCTTCAACCACTCTTTCCCAAATCTCCATCACATGGCTCATCAACAACTCATCACAACAACCTTCTTGTAAATTGGCTCCCGAACACTCTACCTCCACCCGTCAGGCAAATCCACCAGCATTTACCCTAGAAACTTCCATTCCTTTACTGGTTTGCCATTGGGATTGACACCTTTTCCACTCTCCCCCCTCTCTAGAACTTCATCTTTTCAAATCTGCTCTACCTTCTTCTGGTTAAAAACTGTCTCCTTAGTCCTACACTCTCTTTCATTTTCCTGAATTTTTTACGGGCTTGGGATCGACACTAAAAATCACTGGCTTTTGCTTTCTACTAGCTGGTTTCGTAACCAAACTAGACTAAACTATGGATAAAAATTTACTAAAAGAACTATAGAAATAGGATTGGCTTTCATTTTAAGAATAAATAAAGACCACATAAATAATAATACATTGATTCCAACAATAACAACAGCCTTCATTAATTTTTATAATTTCCCATTCAAGAGTACACACGTTCTTGTACTGGGATGTCAGAAGATCTCCTTATATCTCCTTAAACATGGCAGGTTGCCAGGAGGTTTTGGCTGCTGATTTACGCAAATACACACTTCAAATATAATTTGCATTGTAATGTTCACATAAAGGTGGAACCCATATTTGCAGAGATGGGCACTAAATCTAATTCTATATATTCAATTAAACAAAAAAAACAGATTATTTATAGTTTACCAAAGATAAAAATGCAAACCATTGGCATCTGTGTCACTGCCGTGACAAGCAGATCCAGGTCATACTCCGGAATGTTAGTGGTTCAGATTAAATCCCTGTCAAAACTATCAGTATCTTATAACTTAGATACCAGTCTGCTTTCCAGGGTCATGAAAACACAGGAGCTCCGCATGGTTCCACAGATCCTTAGCAACGTTCGCATGTGCTGAACCGACAGAATTCACAGCAGCTGCATCACTGTGTGGTGTCCACCCTGCACCAGCTCAGACTGATGAAGCAGTACAGCAGGTGATCTAAACAGTATAGTTCCAGCCCAGAACCCCTAGGATCACAAAGTAAACAGACGTATATTGTATATTTTTGAGATCAGCTTTCTTTTTCTTAAAAAAGAAAATAATTTAGATAATATAATTCTAGTTCTGGTTACTTTAATTTTCCACTGAATCCAACCCATTGTAATAAAGACGCACTTTGTAGATCAGATCGATTGAACAGCTTTTTTCCCCGCAAATATACTGTATATTCAGCTTCATCTTTTACGGGGTTGTCACAGCAAATCGACAATTTTCATCTCACCCTGTCCTCTGTGTCTTCAGCTCTAACTCCAACTACCTCCATGTCCTTCCTCACTGCATACATAAATGTCCTCTTTGTCTCCTCCCAGGTAGCTCCATCCCTAGGATCATTCTTCCACCAATGTATCCACTGTCCCTCCTCTGAACATGTCCAAACCATCTTAATCTGGCTTCTCTAGCTTTTTCTCCACACCTTCCTGTCTGTGTTGTCTCTCTAATCACCTCATCCCTGATCCTGTCCAACCACGTCTCTCCTAAAGAGAATCTCACCATCTTTAACTCCAGCTCTGTCCCCTGTCTTCTACCTATTCCTAGTGTCTCTAATCCATGCATCATGGCTGGCCTCACAACTGTCCTGTAAGCTTTTCCCTTCACCTTAGCTGACTCTCTTCTATTCCATATCATTCCTGACACATTTGTCCAGGTGTTCCATTCTGCCTATACTCTGGTCTTCTCTCCTCCACAGTTTCAGCTGCTCTGAAGTGTAGATCCTAAATATCTAAACTCCTGCACCTTCACCACCTCTGCTCCACGTAAACTCACCATTCCACTTCTCTCCTTTTCATTTACTTACATACAGCCGTCTTTGCTACGACTGACCTTTATTCCTCTCTTCCCTAAAGCAAACCTCCACCTCTCTAGGTTCTCTTCTAGCAGCTGCCTACTCCTATTTGAGATCACAATGTCATCTGCAAACAATATTAAGCTATGTGACATTTTTTCTTCAAACAAACCCACCTCCCTTGGTAGGCATTAGGTTTGTTTCCTTAAAGGATCAAATGTTATATTCCCTCAGCACACAGCCTGAGCAGAGGTGGACACAAGACACTCGATGTTCCAACGTAAAAAAAAAACCTGTCAAAACAGATATCTCACTTGTACATTACCGAATGTTTCTCAGATGAAATTCCCAAGAATCCTCTTCCCTACAATCACAGCTTAGCTGCTTTCTTTCTGTAGATTTTGCTCCCAGGGAAGTGCAACGTGTGGCCCAGTTCATTAGAATTTCTCTACTACCCCCATTTGGTCAAATGATGGTACTACAATTCCAACCATACACGTAGTTATTATCGTGCTACGTTAAAAGTTTAACTAAATAACGTCGTGCTTGTCAAAACATACACTTAATTTAATAAAGTCTTTTGCGCGTAGTCAAATCTGAGTCCAGGAAATGGTGTTTCAGTCTGTGGGTTTTAAAATGTCTTTTTCGAACGCCACGCGTGACGTCACGACACCGAGGAACGTTAAAATGTGCATTTATAAAAATTAAAATTGAAACTCGACGACGTTATGTTGTTTTTTTAGAATATGGCCGACAATATATACGATAATAATCTGTATTAAATTCTTAATGTCATCGAAACAATGTTGGAACATCGTAAAGTGCTAGGACCGGCCGTTAGCAAAACATATATTATATCAAGTAAATTGGTTTGTTTGAGTGAATAACGTCTTCAAAATGGACTATGAACTGATTGTCGTCGAAAATTTGTGTAGTGAAATTAATATTATCAACATTTCCCATGGTTTGAGATATAAAATCTACAGAGTCGGCCTTCTCAACCCAACGGTCCCATGGTGTAATGGTTAGCACTCTGGACTTTGAATCCAGCGATCCGAGTTCAAATCTCGGTGGGACCTCATCCTTTTACCCGTTTTGTACGGATTTTACGTAACTACAAGATCTTAAAAACACGCGATTAGCTTAAGGTACGGTTTAACAGAAGTGAGGGATTATTAGAATAAAGGAGACATTCGGTAGACATTTGTGAATTGATTTTATTGCTTCGTGTCAAACTTGACAAACGTGGTGTATTCTCTCAACACAGCTTAAAATATATTACTTTTTGTACATATAAAACCCCATTATGACAAAAAATACAATTATTTAAATTTTATCTAAATACTGCCTTGGCTTTATAACAAACACAAAAATAAAATAATAAAACAGCATTGCTTTTTCCAATGCTATTATAACTTTCAGACGGGAAACTAAAAAATGATATAAAACCTTCAATAATGTCCTTGTATAACCGTAAAACAGCTTACCGTTTAAGGACTGCGTTTCTTTAGCTGTTTCATTGTCGTGAAATTATATTTTGTGTCATTATCTTACTTCTCTTAGTTCTGGAATAAAAGTACAAACTCCTTTCGGTAGTAGATCCTGTTCAATCCCTTCAATAAAAGTACCAAAATACTTACTTGTCATCATTATCTACACATTTATTAATACTCAACTCTTTTTCATTTCAACACTTGCTTGACCCTTTTAATCATAAAACAACATCCCAAACTTCATTCCGATTCTTTTACAAACCAAGACTTTCCGGACTACCGTCAATCAGGCTTTATATTGGACACTGGGACAGAGATGTTTCATGTCCATTCGTCCCACTGATAGTAAAACTACTGGCCAGTTTGACTTCTATGCTTTAAAATGTGTTGCAAAAGGGGGAACTCATCATTTATAAACAGTGTAGTGTTTTTAACTTGTTAACTTCACTTAAAAAAATATATTGTTACATGTGCTCGGACAATGATTTTTTATTTATTTTTTTGTTTTGTAACAAAACACTCACGTTGACACTTTGTCTCCTTCTCCTGCTGTAGAAACATCCCTCGCGAGCCAAAGCTTTATAGTAGATATGAAAGCATTTTATAAAGGCTTCAAAATCTCTTGAAATTTCATTTCATGTTATCACAAATTTGTAGAAATGATTTAAGGCAATGAGGGTAAAAACTACAAACTGGACCTTCAAAATAAAATAATATAAAGAAATCTTTAGACAACTGCTACTCATACTGGTCTTTGGTGTCTCCTAAACATAAACGAGACCAAACAAGTAAGAAAAAAGGTTCAGAACATAAAAAAACATAAGCTCACATAGTCAACATGACCCCAGTTCAGGTCCAAACAGATCCACAAGCAGTGTTTCTATAGCACCGGGTAACAACTTGCATCATTTCAGGACAAAAATCAAGTTGCTTTTAATGGTTTTTCCTATTTAGGAAATAAAAAAATCAGATGGAAGTATATCCAGAACCCCTGGCTTTGCTTATTTTTTAGTTTTCATTCAAGTTTGGTTAAGTTTTGATTCTCAAGGATAAATGAAAGATTAGAAACTGATCAGATTTAAAAATGTATGCCTCCCTTAGATCTTTCTGACATTTGGAACTCAATGTATCTAAGGCAGTAAGTAGTTAGGTCCAAATAGTGATTACGAATGAGAATTTATGGGAGGACATGCCTCCTTATTTGGTCTGTAACTTAATTACACAATTTCCTGAGGACATCGCAAATCTTTATCTGCATTTCTGTTTTTTGTCAATTAAAATTTGTGAGGTCAGTTGCATAAACTGTAATCCAATTGAAAATGTCCAACAAAGTCCAGAATATGAATCAAACACATGAATTGAATTTGTATTGTCCATTTGCAGCATGATCGCAAGCAACATTTCTGCAACTGACAACGACATGAAAACAACTGAAGTGGCACAAAGTCGTACTGAAAGTCTGGAGATTATTTACAGCCAGGACACTACACCCTGATATTGGAAAAGACACTGTTTATGAACAGAAACGTAATCTCTTGTAGACATAGCCATGCACATCAACACAGTGATGTCACCTGCTAGAGTGCAAACAGAAACAGCTGTGCGCAAACAAACACACACATGACATTTTCCACACACGACACAAATAATCTCCAGTTTGCCTTTTTTTCTGATCTTATCTACGGAGCTGTGGTCCCAGCATGACTTTGTTGATGAAGTTGACGATGGCCACGGCCGGCTGCTCCGGGTCCATCTCTGCAAACAGGTGGCAGACGTTTTCTGTTGCGCTGCCCGTTCTCCGGGCCACGAAGCCAAACATCCTGTGGAGGCAAAGCTTGAGAGTAAATACATGAAAGAAACAAAAAAAATTCGCCGGTGTTTTATTTTGACGGAAGGTTTTGTCACGACATGGCCATGCGATACAGAAGGCCAGCGAGAGACAAAAAAAAAAATTAGGCAAGAACTTACTTGCTTGATGCGCAATCAGAGTTAGTCCACCTGAAGCACGGGTACAAGAACAAAGACAACATGGAGGAAGGCATGAGTGACAAGGACGTGGAGACTGTTTTACACAACTGGGCAAAAGTAAGCAATGCAGCATTAACATAAAGAACATCTGTAGGGATGCAACTGTTGTTCTCACTCAAAACAAAAAGTTGACTTTCAAAACAGTTGTCATTAAGTTCAGCCATTGATTAACTCACTAATTGTTGTGACTCTACACAGCAGTCAAGTTAAATTATTCTATTCTTACAATATAAGTAAAAAAAAATAGGTAGAGTTTGGGGTAGCAGCAAGCAAACATTGGATAATCCAACGTTCCTTCACTATCACATGTTCAGGCACATAAGAGTGGAGTACACGTACTTAAGTTTGATTCCCTTCAACAAGGAGTAGAATTTTATATCCCCTAAATTACTTAAATTTCACTAGATCTTCAGTGTTGTTCTTTATTTGGTTTGTCCCTTTTTCAGAGGTCACCACAGCGGGTCAACATTTTCCATCTCTGTATCTTCTACTCTAACTCCTCCCTCACTGCATCCATCAATCTCCTCTTTGTCTCCTACCTGGTAGCTCCATCTCTGGGATCAATCTTCTACCAATGTAGGCACTGTCCCTCTTCTGAAAATGTCCAAACCATCTCAATCTGTCTTCTTTAGCTTTTTCTCCAAACCTTCCCATTTGCGTTGTCCCTCTAAGGACCTCATAATACAGGACATACATTACAGCCCATTATTCTCTTCATCTGCTTATCTGTTACTGGGTTGCAGGGGCAATAGTTTCCACGACTGCCACCCAAATCACACAGCAATCACACAGGTCATGTGGGTCAGGACGGAGCAATGCTCAGTGGCAACCTGACAGCTGGTGGATTCGAACCTGAAGCCTTGCAAACCCAAGTCCAGTCAAACACAAGTCCAAATAAAGTCCCATAATTAATATTACAAAGTGATATTTTAAGAGAATTACGTCACTGCTAACTCCTTGGTAAAGGTTTTGTTAACTGACATCGTCCGAATGAAACCTTTTGCCACACCCACCTCTTGTCTTGGGGGTCCAGACTGCTAAATGTGACACTGTTGATTGGATAATGTCTCCTGAAAAACAACCTGCACACAGAGAGACAAGAATTAAACATGTCAACTAGCTGGACCGCAGCAGTTACAGGTGCAGTTCCCAGGTCATACCTTCTTTTGTTGTCTGTTAAAGTGATCCCCTGGGAAGACACTTTGAAGTGGACCACCGTTGCCACCGGTCGCGGGTTCAGAGACAAAGTGAATTTGGTTGCTTTGGACACTGCCTCAGGTCCCGTCAGAGATTCAGTTTCCACGGAGTTCAGGTAAAGCACGTTACAGGCTGGTTTATGAAAAACAGACGTCAACATGTAAGTTTTTTTATAGCTCCGTGCGGGATGTGGGACGTATTGCACGAGGATATAGCACTCTCTGTTGGTCAGTAAGAAGAATTGCATGCCATTAATTGTTTTAAAAGAGGTGAAATTAAAAGTTCAGTGTTTAGCTGCAGAGCCTACACCTAAATCTAACATATTGTATGTATTCAATAAACAACTCATTGACCTAATATATTTTTTGTATTTTATTTCTAAGTGACGTTTTTGAGATTCTCTTCAGGGGTGACTAGGACGGACATGATCAAAAATGAGGCCATTAAAGGGACAACACAGACAGGAAGGTTTGGAGAAAAGGCTAAAAAAGCCATATTGTGCTTGTTTGGACATGTTCAGAGGAGGGACAGTGGTTATATTGGTAGAAGAATGATCCTAGAGATGGAGCTACCAGGTAGGAGACAAAGAGGAGATTGATGGATGCAGTGAGCGAGGACATGGAGGTAGTTGGAGTTAGAGTTGAGGAGACAGAGGACAGAGTAAGATGGAAAATGTTGACTCGCTGTGGCGACCCCTGAAACAGGGACAAGCCGAAAGAAGAAGATTTCTAAATGATGTTGTGTATGTTTTTTAGATTTATGACATCTAAATCATTTTGCCAATATATAAAAATACAAAAGAAAAGGAAAATATGCAGCATGAACTGATTATAATCACCACGTACCTGCTCCTTGTTTGAGGAGATCAGCTGCTGTGCTGGTGCTCGTTGAACTCTGCACTTCCTGTAGCTCCCCAACTAGATCTGAAAGATTAATGACTTCAGTTACACAACAGCAGCACCTCAATTGTGAACACTCCTAATCATTTCCTTCAGTCGTATTTTCTTTACAGCAGAAGCAGAAATGGTTTATTTCCAGAGTTGGACATTTGAATTAGGGGAAAAAGTCACCTTTTTCTGGGACCCGAAGAGCACAGGGTAGAGAAATGGGTGTGATTGAATGCTGATAGACCAGAGCTGACAAACTTCCTGTAGCAGCAGGAGATACAAATGAAATAAATAATATTTTTTGTGGAAGAAGACAGAGTGCAGTGTTGTGTACGCTGACACTGACCAAAGTAGGACTCGTTCTGACAGCCCTTAATCTTCACTCCCTGTGGACCAGTTTCGATGAGGAAATGTCTCACTAGCTGTTCCAGAGGATCCACTAGGTAAAGAAGAGTAGTAGTTATGCGTAAAAATGACACACTACAACCTTGTCTTTATTTTATTCTTTATATTTAAGTGCTGCATTGTTCTTAAAAGATGTTTAAATTTAAATCAATTGGAAATTTCTTTAATTAACATTAGACAAAAAAATGCAATACAATGGCAAGGCCATGGCACTAAATAGAAATTTTTAGATTGTTTAGATCAGGGATTCTGAACCATTGGGCCCCGGCCCAAAGTTGGGCTGCAAGCGCCCCCTAGAGGGCCGTGAAAAAATTTCAGTTTTGCACCAATGGGGCGAGAGGGCCGTGGGACCGGTTAGCTTGTTAGCTTTACTGAGACACCAAAAATATTTTATAATCTAAAATTTTTTTGGTAGCACACACAAAATCAGATGCAGCAACACACTTATTATTTTAACGTAATTAAAATGCACTGTAATAAAATGTTCATGTTGTGACGTATGACACTTTTGCAAACCGGAACTAATGTGTTATTATTGATTAAAATGTACTCATGTTTCAGCTTGTTAAATAAAATTCACTCACAGTTATGAAGTTATTACTAAATACAAATGTGTGAGAACAATTAAATCTAAACTGCGATTATTAAGGGCCCCAGGTCACTCGACACTGAAAAAATTGGGCCTCGGTGCCAAAACGGTTAAGAATCCCTGGTTCAGATCAATCATACATTTTCATACATCTACAAAAGTAAAAAAAAAAGAGAGTAAAGTACCTTTAAGGCCACTGGCATTGGCACTGGGAGGAGGAGTGGCCACTTTTAGAGCCAGACCGTAGGCTCCCTGGAAAGAATTACTGTCTCTAATGAGGAAGGTTCCAGGTTCTTTGTCCTTCAGCACAGCAATAGCTGTTGAAACAAGTGCATGAAAGTATCTTTGAATCTCCAGTGTTGACAGAAGACACACCTGCTACGCACAAGAATCCGATCCTTACCTTGGTCTCTGGAGATGCCAGGCTTGTACCAGTACTTGGAGCTATCTTGGACAAACTTGGCATTGACTCTAACATCTGCTCTGTCCTTGAAGTTTGCTTGCGCAGACCCTCGTCTCTGTGTCGCCATATTTGTAGAGAAGGTAACGTGCGGTGTCGGGGATGGAGCCGAGCTAACTCTCTGAAGAGTGTTGTGTCCATTCAGGGACCCAGCTGAGGAGGAAAGGCGCTTTTTCTCCGGGAGAGGTGGCTGTACAGCAGGGATGGTCACTGCTGTGTAGCCCGTGTATGGTACGTGAGGCACATTCAGTAACTGGTAATAATAGGAGGCCAGAGGGAAGGTCGGTGTGTTATATCCATCTGGTACGGGTGATGGAGGCTTGTTGTCAGCTGAGCTGTCTCTGTCTGGAGTTAGTCTGTGAGCCGCTGTGTCTGTAGATAACGAGGAGCACTGGGGAGGAGAAGGAGGCTCTGGAGAGCTAATTGGAGTATTCAGTGAAGTGTTTGCAGGGCTGGAGGTGAGACTGGTTGTCGTGTTTACGGTCAGACTGCTGCTCGACTCTGCTGAAGTATCGCAGGTTAGGGCTGAGCCATTGAGCTGCATTTGCACAGGAGGGATGACGACGGGAACGTAACTGGAAGAATGTGACTGTTGAGATCGCTGCCCGGCTGCACCACTGCTTGTGTCAGAACACAAACTCTGCTCGGTCTGTGGTGGACTGAAGACCTGAGTCTGCATGTTTGTTGGTAGCGGCGTGGTACTTTGGTTGCTACTTGTCGAGGGCTCTGGCTGCGTGAACGTTTCTTGGCTTTGAGGAAGGCCGTCAGCTGCAACGCTGTTGGTAAAATGTGACAAAATATGAAAAAGGTGCATATATTTTAAAAACTTAGGAATTATAAACATTAGGGGTGTGCAAATTAATCGTTTTGGATCGAACTGAACCAAATCGGATCGAACTGGATTGATCGTTTAATATTTTTTATGAACCGTTCCTGAATCGGATCGTAGCCTGTAAATCGAGATATGAATCGGATCGTTATGTGAGCGAATCATCACACCCCTAATATACACTATATATAAATATATATATTAGGGGTGTGCAAATTAATTGTTTTGGATTGAACTGAACCAAATCGGAACAAACTGGATCAATCTTTTAATATTTTGTACGAATCATTCCTGAATCAGATCGTAGCCTGTGAATCGAGATATGAATCGGATCGTTATGTGAGTGGATCGTCACACCCCTAATATACACTATATATATATATTAGGAGTGTGCAAATTAATCGTTTTGGATCGGTTTGGATCGAACTAGATCGTTCTTTTAATATTTTGTATGAATCGTTCCTGAATCAGATCGTAGCCTGTGAATCGAGATATGAATCGGATCGTTATGTGAGTGAATCGTCACACCCCTAATAAACATGGAAAATGTACATGAACATATAAATTAACATGTGTTAACATGTTAACTTAATCAACCCAGGAATGTCATCAGCTGTATTTTAATTGTCAGGATAAGTAGATATAGGAAGAGAAAACCAACCTGTCTTCTGTGTGTGTGGGACTGCTGCTACCAATCAGTGTGTAATCATGATCTGAGTCCAGTCCTGGCGTGCTGGACGGGCCGTTGGAGTCTGACTTATTCACTGAGCCCTGAGAGACGTTGTCTTCCACAACTTCCTTTGCTTTTTTCACTTTAAATGGTAAAACAAAATGAAACTAAATGGAATCAGAATTGAACATTTGGAAGCAAAATCATTTTCAAAAGGTTTATACTATTTTACTTTATCATTAGAAGAGTAAACTCTTCTTATGACGTGCAGTTAAAGTTGAATAATCTGAAAGATGTCCATCACTATGTTCAACATTCACCTTCATGGTCCTTCTCACTGGATCTGGAGGGGATCTCTGGCAGTTTGCCTCTCCCAGGAGACGGACTGTTGGCCAGCAGGGGTGATGCTGATTCGGACTGGTATCCTGAGGCATATCCTCGGCTCTCGTGGCTCTCAGCTGGGGAAGCCTGGTAAGGGGCACAGGGGCAGGAGTGTCGAGGTTGCGGAGGGGTGTGGTAACCACTGCTGGCTCCATCCCGTACATCCACCAGAGACTGGGGAGTTTGGTAGCTCTGGTGAGGTGCAATGGCAATTCTGGGTTGCTCCTGGCTTGGATTCTGACCTAGAGAGGGGTGGAATCCCCGGTAAGAAGGTATGGCAGATTTACATTGCCAGAAGTCTACATCTCTTGCAGCATCCCATGGATTTTCACTCTCCCAGAGTGGAGGCGCCTCTCTTGTTTGTTGTACTCCCGCTCCTTGACACCATTGTGGGTTCTCTGTTTGGTCTGGGCGTGTTGCATGGAATGTTCTGACCGAGTCCATGTGGTGCTCTCTCCTGGTGCTGCACTCCCTACAGGGGCAGCCAGGGGACTGCGTCGGAGAGCTGAAGAACATTTCCCTGTAGGGACTGGTGGGCAGTGATGGATGGGAGAGATGAGAGGACGGACTGTGGTTGGTATAATGGAAGAACTGACACTCTTCCCCACTGTAGAGTCTGTTGGACATTGGGAGGGAGAGACTGTGTGGGTGAGGGTGTTCTGGGGTAGAATAAGGGTAGTAAGGCCTGTGGAGACAAGGCTGTGGGGGTGGTGGTGGTGGTGGTGCTGGACGTTCCCATGGTAACTCTGGTAAAGGATGGGCACTGTGGCGATGGCAGAAGTCCATTTGAGCTGAAGGAGGCATAGACTTTGGTAGCAAAGCAGGCAGAGTTTGACTTTTTGGATTTTTCTTGCTGCTGTTACATTGTCCCAGAAAGTGACCATTAGAGAGACAGGAACCTCGCTCCCTGTCCCACCCTCCCTCGACACACTTTGCATTCACTCGACTGCAACACGAGTGCTCTCGCCTTAAAGCCGCTGACGACAGAGGGTTGCTGTCTTCTAAGATGGCAGTCTCTCTGTCCTTTTCTCTGACTTTTGCCTTCTCTCTTGTTCTGTCTTCTTCATCTTCATTCTTTGTATCTACCTCTGGAGACTGTGTGGATGCAGAGCTCCTCTGTAAATGATCCACTGGCAGCGAGGCACGACTGGAATAACTGGAGTAGGTCGGAGTCACGGGCTGACTGTGAGTCTGGGGCTTCACCGTTGGGCTGCATCCGTTAGGTGATGTAGCTGCAGCAGTGGAACTGGGACCACGTCTTTTCCTCACCTGGGCGTACAAGCTGCCGTCGAGAGGACCCCTCGTGTGAGCGATATCTGTCAAAAAGAAAACGCCTTTATTAGTGCAAGCAAATAAAGACATGGTTTTTAATTTTTTTTTTTGTTTTTCTCCTTACTCTCCATGCTGTCTTGATGGTGCTGGTTGAAGTTTTCATAAGAATCCCATCTGACCACAGCATCAGAAGTATTGTAGTCCACTTTGATGGAGGGGTCGTTCTTGCGATATTCACGACCTGGGAAGACAGAAATCACATGAATGTGTTACGGTCAGTTACATAAAATCAAAACATGAAATCTTTGCATGAATTGATTAGTTTCCTTATCCATCTGTGGCCACTGCTGGAATCGTACAGTGACCTAGAACAAACTTTACCTTTCATTTTTTCTGGACTGTTAGAGAAGACAAACTCCACAGTTGCATCTGGAGGAAATCTGTCATCTACGACAAAAAAAGAAGGCAAAAAAAACCCCTTCAACTTTATTTCCATTTGATAAATCACATTATTCATTACATTTTTACCGTAAAAGCAGCGGTATATAAAATAAATTTCTTTTTCTTAAGATAACCAAGGTAAATAGATCATTTAGATCAGGGATGTCAAACTCAATTTTACGGTGGGCCAGAATTAAAAACTTCAGGGGCAAAATTCAATATTTATTGAGAAATTAACTATAAACCTGCATGTTTTCCCTTCTCTCCAGGTAATAAATATATTTTTTTCATATGGAAACTTGATTCTGTAACACCCAAAGCTTAATTTTATGAACACATGAGAAATTCTATTAGAAATAATTCACACATCAATGGTATTTGTTCCTTATTCTGTCTTTTTGTATTCTTTCCAGATCATTTTTAATGTATTTTTTCCTTTACAGGACAAAATGTATGTGCTATAACAAAAGCATGCATTATTATTTTAAAAAGTCTCACAATATATAAGATCTACGTACTGGTGGGCCATTGATTTTAACCCGCGGGCCAGATATAATTACACTGGGCCAGATTTGGCCCCCGGGCCTGAATTTGACACCTGTGATTTAGATTAACTAAGAAACTACAGTGCAGCAATACAGAGAAAGGATGTTGTAAATATCGTGTGTGTACCCAGAATACCATTAAGGAGTATGCAGCACTTAGAGCATTTATTTTGAAGGGTTTTATCTCCTGCGTTACCTACGTAGGCCTAGTTCTTCCTTCTGTGACATGACAGCAATTTTCCGTTTGTCTTAAAATAGACACAAATGGACTAAAGAGTAAGAGGCTATAAATTATGGATCGATCTGTAAACAGAGTTCTGAAGGTCTGCGGTTGTTTCTCCCACTGAAGCAGTGTTGTAGAGTAAGTGCTCTCGCTACCTAGTATTTGGATTTCCTAACATTCTACTGCGTCTGTGTTCTTTTACCAGAGCTGGCCTGGTCCAGTTCAGTTTTGCCGAACCACAGCTGGGCTCCGTGCACAGTGCAGGTGTGAAACTGGACTCTGAAAATCACTTCCCTCTCTTCGGATCGACTCCTGCGGTGAAAACATTTCACCTGGAGACAAACAGTGACAGGGAACGCTGTAGTGCTGACAGTTTTTCAGAGACTAATTGTCAAATGTGAAGGTGAAGCAGCAGATCAGTTGATATTATTATTTTATTATCAGTTGTTATTATGAGATAATGGATGAAATATCCCTTCACTGCTTTTTTTTATCTTACCATAATGTCTCCCTTTAATAACAGAGCTGGCTCCATCGTCACACACAGCTTCCTCGCTCTAGAGCTCTGGGGATCACTGGACAAACACAGGGTAAAAACAGACATAAAACAGTCATTTATATGTCTCTGTTCAGTGAAACATTAGCAAACAATAATGACGTGAACATAAACACAGACCAGCGTAACACCCAAACACAGACTGTGGCCTACGTAGACAACATCTGTCATGGTAACAGTGAGACGAGTGTGTGTGCCCACAGGAGGTGATCTGCTGCCCAGACCAGAACTGGACCATTGGGATTTTCTACTTACTATACACCTGATGTGTAGACCAGCTGAAGAGACTGGTAGATCTTCAGAAAGGGGTAAAAACCTGAAAATGCACAAATAATGTAAAATAACAGAATTTTATTTTTTTAATTACCGTAATTTCCGGACTATAAGCCGCATTCTTTTTGCATTTTCCATGATGAGGGTCAGTTTATGCTAATTTTATTCATGTACAAAGCGCGTTACCGTACGTTAAACTTCTTCTTCTATGGTGTTTATTGGCGGTTGTGACCTGCGTCTTCCTCGACACCACCTGTCTCACTCTTACCTTTTCTGCCCGCGCAGTTAGAAAAAATGCATACATTAGCCCCATCTCTGCATAAGCCGCAGGGTTGGAATTGTGACAAAAGCTGCGGCTTATAGTCCGGATATTACGGTAAGTTAATTCAACTAAAATTGCATAACTGACCTCCTCCGGTCTGGAAGTTTGGTAGTGAGGGAATCAGGATCTGGTGGAGGAACATAGGGCTGCTATTCATTTTGATGGTACCGGAGAGCAAGCCACTGAAGTAGTAGATGTACCTGAGAAGATTTGTGGGAGAAAATGAAGACATGAACCTCAACTGAGGTGACAAAGGCAATTTCATCTGGGAGAGAGAGAGAGAGAGAAGTGAGGACATCTGACCTGTTCTGAGATGGCTGCACTGAGGTGGATACTTTATCTTCACAGAACTTCCTCATGGCCAGTGTGGTGAGAGCCTGGTCTGCTCTGTGGACACAAACATCAAGTAATGAGAATGGAGCATAAATGCATTTTGGAACTTCTTATATTAATAAGTAATAGTAGATTAGGGGAATGTGAGGCAGATTACCCAGCAGATATCTTGCTGTAGTGCATGTACGCCGCTACAATGACTCCCGTCTTCCCTTTGTGTCCCTGTCAGAACGCAATCACAGTTACTGTGACTCGGGTTATTTCAGTGAATTACTTCAGCTGGGAGTCCACTTACCCTGCAGTGGAGCACCACTACATTGCTAGTGTCAGCAGTAAGCCATGTCTCCATTGCTTTACAGATGGAACAGATCCTGTCTAAGGGGGGAGCGTGAAAATCAGGCCAGCCGAAGTCCTGCACCTGGTTCACATTGGAAAAAAATTGGTGATTTTTTTTAATTAGACAAATAAACATTATTATTAGGTTGGTGTATGGTAAAAATTACCGTATACATAATATTACCTTTTGATTGAGTCTGGTGATGTCATGTCTCTTCTCTGAAAGGTTCAGTAGCTGCAAAAAAAATAGTCATTGAAATTCACAGAAAACATTGCACACAGATTATGTAGAACGGTGGTCCCCAACCACTGGGGCGGGGCCCGGCACTGGTCCGTGGGTGAATTGGTGCCAGGCCACAGGGAAATAATGTTTCCTTTTGGCCCCATGAAAAATAACGTTTCCTTTTAGCTCCATCTGGCTATTACTTTCACTTGATCCATACCCATATCAACAAAAGAACTGACCAATAGAATGGCTAGGATTCCATCATCAATAATGCAACTATAGTGACAACTCAGCGACAACAACAACAATAAAATTTAAAATGACGCAGAGTTATTGACACAAGATTCTAACCTTGTATACCGGTCTGGTTGGAGTAAATTATAGCACTTGAGATATCCTTGTTGTGCAGATGCACCGTTAATTCAGGTAGGAGGATTTTATAGGTAGGAAAATATTTCAGAACACTGGAAATGTAATTTTATTAAGGGGTATTTAACACAACTTAACGACTAGTCTAAGACAAATATTAAAAAGGTTTTAATATCAGATTTAAAAAACAAACATGGACCACCTAGTTTTTCAACTCGTCATTTATCTGGTTAAAGGACAAGGGGTTTATGGTGTTTAAATAACTAATGGAGAAGCTCTTTCTGGTTACACTAAAAAAGTTTATTGAATTAGCACATTAAGTGGTGCCAGGTTCAGGACGTCAGGTTTAAGTATGAGAAGAAGATCCACTAAACACTTGGATCCTTACAAGCATGGGAAAACTCTTGGCTAAAAACTCTGAGAGAATTCCGCAAGGGAATGGCGGCCAATTTAAAGGCTTCTCTCAGCAGAGGATGGCAATGAACTCAGGGCTGTCACCATCTGCAGTTAATAATGTTGTGAAAAAAATGGAGGGAGCTTGGAAGAATTTTTTTTTTGAGTGGAGGCCAAGGGAAGACACTGTTTCTGAGGCTTAAAGAGCTCTGAGCCAAAGATGACCGGCTTGCCTCCAGATCTGTCGAGCAGTCGATGGTGTTTTCCCAACTCTCACACCAAAGAGTGGGAGAGTTGAATACAAAATTGCAAAAAAAAAATCAATATCCTCAATGTCTATAGGATAAAATAAGAAATATGAAAAATCTGCCTCTGTTTTAACATATAAAGTCAATAATAAAGAAAAGTCACACAATTTATTATGTAAATAGATAGATACAGTAGATACAGACAGACAAATAGATAGGTGGGTTGGTAGACGGATAGATAGATAGATAGATAGATAGATAGATAGATAGATAGATAGAGAAAGATACACAAGAAAATGCAGTTGAAATTAGAACTAAGAACACTTATAGATAGATAGGTGGGTAGGTAGGTAGGTAGGTAGGTAGGACAGACAGACAGACAGACAGACAGACAGACAAATAGATAGATAGATAGATAGATAGACAGACAGACAGACAGACAGACAGACAGACAGACAGACAGACAGGCAGGCAGGCAGACAGACAGACAGACAGACAGACAGACAGACAGACAGACAGATAGACAGATAGACAGACAGACAGACAGACAGACAGACAGACAGACAGACAGACAGACAGACAGACAGACAGATAGATAGAGTGATTAGAACAAATACATCACATTGATACGATCACTACTTTTCATGTCAAGTACAAACCTGATACTTGTCTTGGTGCTTGGATTTGAGCATGGAGGCAACTTCCTGTAAGTTTCTGCGGTACCGATGTTCCTCCAGGTCTGGCAGGAAGAACACAGAGATGATCCGCTCTGTGATGTAGGTGAGGTCAAAGTCGTAGTGATGCTCCATGACGTGCTCCATCACTTGCTCTGCACTTTTGCTCCTGGACGTGCCAAGGAAAAAGTTCTTTTAAAACTTTATGTTCATCATATTGATTTTAGGTGTTGAGTGGTGTTTTCACCCACCTTGGTAAGGAGCCTCTCTTCTTAAATGACATGGATTTGGTGGAAGCTCTCTGTAAAAGGTTAACATTGCATTCACTCTGTTCTTTTTATTACATGAAATAAAGAATTTGTCAACATTTTATAAAAGTTGTAAAATCTTACCGGATCTTCAGGTGGTGTGCAGACAGGGCTCACCTGACAGAAGAGAAACATGTGGTTATTATTATTCACTAACAAATACAAACATATGGAAACACAAACAAAAGAAGAGGAATGAACCAGCACATGAGAAACCATGTGTTAGGTTTATTGCTCTTTGGTTGATTTTCAATAATGACGAAAAACAAAAAAAGTATGAAGGGTGGAGATCAGATGTAGAGGAAAGTAAAAACCATTTAAAGTTATTTTACAGCAGCTGTTTTTTTTATTTTAATGAGAAGACATTTGATTTCTTGTGTCATGCACCTGCCTGCATGATCAGATCTTAATGACGTTAAAAAAATGCTCCTCATGCTGACTTCTTGAACCACAGACAGAGGAAGCAGATGGATTGTACAAAGCGACGTTCAATAAAAGTGATTGATTGCCTTTTTTTTTCAGTGTCTCAGGATGAAGAGAAAGTTTGGGAAGATGAATATAATCGAATCAAGGACACATGTGGCCTGCAGTCCTTCAGATCTGCTGGCCAGCCAACGCTAATTTGCCAAGACCACAAACACACACAGTGTATGCATAACGAGGGAAGTTGAAGTTAGCAACAGACAAACACAGTCTTTCATATTCACGTAGGCCCCAGAAGGTTTGTGTTATGAATTGCTTATTATGATGAAAATGTTTATTTCCCTGTTGTGATGAGCCAGTAAAAAATGACAGGTCGGAATATGTCAGACCATTAACTCCAGTGAACCAGCAAACTTAGTATGACATGCAGGCTCTGGTTGAACACCTTCATGTGTTGCACACTCTTGCACTCTGAACTTTGCCCTGCCCTGTGAGGATGAGTGACAGCTGAGATTTCCTATGAGGTTTTTAACCCTCTCTGGTGTTGACAGGTTTCAAGCTGCAGGTTAAAAAGATAGATGTCAGACAATCATAACAGTCCAGAGTAGAGAAGGAATGAAGGAAGGAAGGACAGCAAACTCCTTGTCGGGATTCACACCACTGCACACAACGGACTTCAACCTCTGTCTTTAACCCAGGGGTGGGCAAACTAAGGCCCGGGGGCCACATGAGGCCCGTTGAGCCTTTTAATGCGGCCCGCCATCCCTGTCCAAAATAAATTTATTTATATTATAATTAAACTTCCGACTTTTCCCTACAACGCCTGCATTTTCCCAGTAGATGACATAATAGGCTATTAGAAATTTAGTATTTTGGGTTTGA
>JAFBJS010009794.1:50395-90660 GCA_016785265.1 Paraplagusia blochii | reverse complement strand
ATAGTGCAGTGTTCCCCAACATTGTTTGCGCCTCAGACCGGTTAAATGTCTCGTACTATTTTCACGGACAGGTCGTTAAGTTGTGGCAGATAAATAAAAGTGAAATTTCTGGTGTCCTGAAATATTTTCCTACCTATAAAATCTTCCTACCTGAATTCACTGTGCATGGGCACAACAAGGATTTCTCAGACTATAACTTTCTGCTACCAGACTGGTATACAGGGTAAGGTTGTGTCAATGACTCTGTGTCATTTTGAGTTTATTGTTGTTGTCTTCACTGAGAAAATATTTCCTAATCAAATATAGTTGCATTATTGATGATGGAATCCTAGCCATTCTATTGTTCAGTTCTTTTGTTGATATGGGTATGGATCAAGTGGAAGAAATAGACAGATGGGGCCAAAAGGAAACATTATTTTTCTGTGGCCCGGCACCAATTCACACGCGAACCGGTAGTGGTCACCGGCCCAGTGGTTGGGGATCACTGTCCTACTGTACCTACTGTATTGGAATCCGAGCAACACAAACTGACAACAGCAACATTAAATATATTAAAACGCTTCAGGAAATACCTAATGGTTTTATTCTTATTATGTGAAAATGGGACTTGGATGTGGTTTTTAAATAGGAAGGACAGAATAAGATGTTTGATCATGCAGACTGCTCAGTGATTACTGCACCCGGGGGCTATCTTGCGTGTAGCAAGGTTGTGTTGCACGGCACTTGTAATGATATTCTGAGCAATCTCTTCTAAAGGAGAGGATTATTATGAAGCAAGGGGCAGTTTATGCCCATTCTGCAGGATTAATTTGCAATTGCTGTGTAATAAAAATGTAGATTAGATTACGTAACTAGATGGATACAATATGAAGAAAACCTTAGGGAAGGGTTAGAGATTCAATACTAAATATTTGAGGTGATCAAATTAGATTTTTAAAGTCATATTAAAATGGTTGTATTGCAATAACTGAAAAACAATCAGGACAAAATAATAAAAAATAAAGCAGTGTTTGACATTTATGAGCAAATACGTTGAATGACAGACAGAACAGAGATAGCATGACATGAAAGACTGCAGCTTAGTGTTCTCCTCCCCCCTTCATTTATGAATAACCCAAATGGGCAGATTACACACACACACAGACACACACAGGCTCCCCAGCTGCTGCCCACTTATATGCGCCCTCTCTGCGATCTCCAACTGGAAGGCATCTACGGCACTCTTGTTATTTTCTATATTTATCCGCTCAGTCTTCTCCTGTCCACATTGATCATAGTCCCATGTGATGATGATGTCCCCGCTCAGACGGGGCACCTGATTCAGCGGCAGCCGCTCAGAGCTGTTTTGGGCTGTCACTGAGGAGACCGCAGGGACCGGTATGACAAAAATAATAATCCTCTTTTTAATGTGTGCTGCTAAGGCACAACAGCTGGTGGTGCCCTGAGATGCATTATTACAGTGACAGTGTGTACACTAAGTGTATGCACGGCGAAGGAGACGTCCCACACCTCCTAAATACAACATGGGATTGGAGCTGAGTCTTAAAGCCAAAGAAAACTGTGCCAAAAAAAAAAAAATGCGAAAGAAACTCTGCTGATTTATAATTTTATTAAAATTAGTAAATATAAAAGGTAAATTCTGAATAAATCACTTTTTTAGACTTGGTAACTAGACAGATCTGACAGTTCGGTAATCTCTCACATCTATATACATCATTTTTTTCTCACTCATTACAGCTTGGGCATGGGCAAACTAAGGCCCGGGGGCCAGATGTGGCCCGTTGAGCTTTTAAATGCGGCCCGCCAACCTTATCCAACTTAAATAATTTATCTATACCATCATTATAAATCTGCCTTCTCCCTGCAATGATGCTTTTACCCAGTAGATGACGCCATAAAGGGTATTAGAAATGTAGGTTTTTAGGTCTTATACATGATTTTTACCTGCAATTTATCTTAGTTCAAACAAAAGATCCATCTTTCTGCTCTGAACTCCACCCCTGTGTCCAATTTTAGGACCGATTGTGGCCCGTGAGTCAAAAAGTTTGCCCACGCCTGAGCTAGTGTGATGATATTCTTAAAAAACACCAAAGATTGAGCCATAACTGACTTTTTGGTTACTCCTGGTATACCAGACCCTACCAAACTAAGGTCCAGGGGCTGGATGCAGCATGTCTTTAATTTTAACCCAGTCCAAATTATACTGTTGAATTATATTATCATTATTGTTGTGCCTTTTCACTGCAATGCTACAATCCAAAAGGTTTTTTTAGCATTTTTGCCATTATTCCATAATGTTCGCACATGTGCAATGTGATTTGGGTGGTGCGAGCTGCCCCACCCGGCAATGGACAAGCAGAAGAAGATGAATGAATGAATGAATTATCTTAGTTCACACAAATCTTCCATCTATTTATTTCTGAGCCAGTCCCGTGTAACATTTTAGTACAATCCTGTGGACCTGAAGACAAAATATTTGACTATGCCTTTGTTATAGCCTAGCTTGTGGTATTTTAGTGGTATTTGTCTCCTATTCTGTCTCTTCATAGACTTTCTACATCATTTTTTAAATGTAAATTGTTCTTTATAGAACAAAATGTATGTGCCATAACAAATTATGACAGTATATAAGGTCTATATATTTCTAGGCAAACTGCAGTAAACATTTGATTTTATCTCACGGGCCAGCTATAATTAAAATGTGGGCCAAATTTGGCCCCCGGGCCTGAGTTTTACACCTGTGTTCTACATTCTCTTATGTGTTTCCGGCCTTGCAGGGGCAGCAGTTTCCATGATTGCCACCCAAATCACGCAGTACCGTACTGTGAGCCTTCCTTTGGGTGCTGAGTACTCAAAGTTATGTGGGTGTGGTCGGGACGGTGCTATGAGTTATACTATAAGTTATACTCTACAGACCACGTTTAAATGACACTTATTTTTATATTTAATCAGACATTAAACTAATGTAGGATAATGTCCTATAGATCAGTGGTTCGTAACTGGTGGGTCCCGACCCAAAAGTAGGTCGTGGACCCGTTCAGAATGGGTCGCCAAAAGCTGGTCAAAAATCTGAATAATGTGAATCAGCTGTTGAGCATGTTATTTTAGACAATCTCTTATTTTGAAAGGACACACTCTGCTGAATAAAATGAGTGTATTAAATTAAGTGACTTTTTTAAAGTTTTTTTTTTTTTTTTGAAAATGAATTTGCCTGCTTTGAATTCTATGAGAGTGGGTTGTGATTTAATGACCACAGGAAAATGTGGGTCCCAGAGTGAGACCAGTAGAGGACCACTGCTGTAGATGTCCTAGTAAGTATCTGTGCACTTAGTCACTACTGAGCAACGTCGCTATGTTGTGTTACCACATGACTGAATTACTCTTAGTGACTTGGCTGGAGTACAGGGCAGAAGGCTTCTTCGGAGCAGACATTTAGGTCAGAACACATGGTTATTACAAGGGACGGGAAATGATTAGAATTCTTAATCTGATTAATCACAGGGGAGCTGTGGATTAATCGTGAAATATGGAGAGATTGCTCAATAGAAACGCAGCACAAACTGTGCGCGCTGCAGCCCGCGATCCCAAGGTTGACAAAAAAAAATGCATTTTTTACTGTTGTGTAGCAAATAGGGAGGAGTCACGTTGACCTACCTTGGGTTGACAGCTCTTATGAATGGAAACCTTGCACTCTGTGAAGCGGAGAAAGAGGAAGATGTGATAAAACTGAAAAAAATCAGATGGTGAAAATTTCCGTTGGGTCAATGGACTGCTGTCTACCTGACATGGACTCACCTTTGCAGAAAGCTCCAGGGTTGATGATGTTGTGCTTGCACACTTCACAGATGCGTCTCTTTTTGAAGTTCTTCTCAGTGAACACATGACTCCCAGCCTTGGCCAGCTGTAGACACAGAGCAGAGTGACACCCGATCATTCTACCGCAGGATTTGTTTCTGTGTGACTATGGTTGTTGTTCTACAACAGTCCACACGTCTTCAAGGAGTATATCAGGGACAAGCTCCACGTTCTTCATTCTTTCTCCAAATGTTAATCTCAGCCTCCCTCCAGAAGAAGCAAAATAAGTTGGCAGCTCTCCTGCCCAGTTGCTGCCACGTCACTGATCCTCTGGTTTAATGACATATCAGCAGGAGAAGCGAGATCCTGCGGTTTATCATTTAGAGTTCCAGTCACAGCATCGCAGAGCAGCACATCTGAGGACTTCCCGCTGTGATGATTTTTATTTTTTGTTATAACTCGGCCTCATTCTGTCTTATACCGTGGAACCATTTGAAAAGAGAAGACAAATTATAGGTAATTAAAAAATATTAATATTTAGTGTAACCAACCCTGATGCAACACTGAGAATAAAACCTCAAAATCATTGTGGAACTTTTTTTTTTCTTACACACGGCTATCTAAGACAGTGACGCCTTTACCATCATAGGCAAAAAACTATTCACCACCTTAAACAGAATACCTAAGAGTTTTCAGATACTGAGGGCTAATTGGCTAACGCTCACAATATGTGTACATACTTACCATGGACCGCAATTGAGAGAAAGCATAGTAGGTGAGGAATGAAGGTCAGACATAGTATGTGCGGGAATGAAAGGGAGAGCAGTGGAATGGTGAGGTTACAAGGAGCAGAGGTGGAGAAGGTGGAGGAGTTTAGATACTGAGGACCAACTGTTCAGAGCAGTGGAGACTGTGGAAGAGAGGAGAAGAATAGAGTACAGAGGTGAGAGAAGAGAGTCAGCTAAGGTGAAGGGAAAGGTTTACAGGACAGTTGTGAGACCGACCATGATGGATGGATTAGAGACACTAGGAATAGGTAGAAGACAGGAGACAGAGCTGGAGGTGGAGGTGGAGGAGTTATGATGCTGCGGTTCTCTTTAGGAGAGACAAGGATGGACGGGATCAGGAATGAGGTGATTAGAGGGACAACACAGACAGGAAGGTTTGGAGAAAAAGCTAGAGAAGACAGATTGAGATGGTTTGGACATGTTCAGAGGAGGGACAGGGGATATACTGGTAGAAGAATGATCCTAGAGATGGAGCTACCAGGGAGACAAAATGAGATTGATGGATGCAGTGAGGGAGGACATGAAGGTTAGAGTTAGAGTTGAGGATACAGAGGCCAGGGTGAGATGGAAAAAGGGACAATCCCTGAAAAAAGGGACAAACCGAAAGGAGAAGAAGTTAGAAGGTTCCATTATTGCACAAATGGCATCGTCAGATGCTAAAAAATGCTTTCAGAGCAGCCACAGCTGAGCCAAATGAGAGAGAGGGAGGGAGGATGAAAAGTTGATGGACAGTCTTGAAGTTAATCCTAAAACCTGTGATCAAAGGGAAGAAAAGTGGGAGAAGCTTAATAAATATCACTTCATATGAATCACTGACAGTGTCTTCTTCTGAGCTCAACCCACTGTGAGCTTAACCCACACTGGCAGCTGTGTAAACAGCAGACACCAGCTTTTGTAACCTGGGCAAAAACACAGTGGCAAGTCTGACACAGACATTTTCTTCGTTGTTTTTCTCTCTCTCTCTATGGGAGAACATGTTCATGTAAAGCAGTGAGTCATAATTGATAGATTTCTTTTCCTCCAAACCAATAATCAACATTTAACAACACCAAACCAAACAGGCATGTTACACCATTCAGTTTTTCCCTGTGCTCAGAAGGAGAGGGTGGATGAGTAAAAAGAGAGGGAGAGAGACTTAAAGGTCCATTAATAACATACATGCACACACTGCTGCCGTTATTTTACCCTGACCTGATGAATGTCTCCGGCCCTGGAAAATTTCTGTCTCCAGTCCCTGCATTTCCCCCAAACAGGAGCAGCATTGACGTTTCACCCCGTAGAGTAAGGTGAGAGTACATGTTCACCAGCTGTGATTTACCTTCACAAGCAGCCGCTTATTGACTACACCAAAACACTGCTCACACACTTCCTCCACCCTTTTACAGAGTTGAGGAAGACTGCTACACTTTAGGGCAATGTATTATAAAAGAGCTGGAGTCTTTTCAGTCTAAATCCTTTATGAATAGAAATATATAATTCATTATTTATGTGACCCCAGCTGGGGTTTTATGTGGTTATGCAATGGGGTGGATCAGAGGAGTCATTTGATACAACTGAAAATGAATCCTGAATGTTTTTCATTATAAATTAATACAAATAAATAATACAGGATATGAGAACATATTTTAGAGAGATTTGGCTAATGACAAAAACTTCCTTAAGTAATCACATTAGAAATTGCTGTTGGTTCTGTAACATTACTGTGAAAAAAGTAGGAGGAAAAGGCTAAGAATACTCAGAGTAAAAAAAAAAAAAAACACATTCTGGTGTTCGTTTCTCAACACAAGGCAGTAAGGAATTTTTAGAAGCATAAGGTCCAGGGTGGAACTGCTGCAGAACATGCATGGAACCTAAGTTTTTTTGAAAATAAGACAATTCATTTGAAAACTCCTCTCTGTATTTTAAATTAAATAATTAAATACTCAGAGTAAAAAACATTATGATAAAACTCAGATTCAGATCTTGTCCTTCATGTCTAAGGTCTAACCCAAATGTGTCAAACTCAAGGCCCTAGGACCAAATGCGACCCGCCAAGTCACCTTGCATGGCCCGCGGGAGCTTACACAGCATTTTATAAAGTCAATTCAGCAGAGTTTCTTAACCTAAAAATTGAAATTTTATCATACAGTGTTGACCGATATTGGTTGTGTAAATCAATTATAATAAACTGCAGTTATATGAATAAATATGTTATGGTGTTATGTCTATAATCTTCCATTTACAACCGGCCCTTAAATCCAACTTAAATCCAAAACCAGGGCCTTAGTAATAACCTACATAAGTAACGATAAAACTATACATCACAGCAGATGTTTTTTTAGTAATATTATATTCCAGGTTTTAAAGTAAAGTAAAGTTGTCAAATAAGGACAGAAGAGTGTCCTTAGATATTATATAACTAGCAAAAGGGACACAGTTGTTGACTGCGAGTTAAAAGACACAGAATGGCATTTACACTTGACACCAGATAAACCAGATTTATTATAGTTTAGTGTTCATATTCATATTTAGTGATGACTACATTTATCCAAAGGATAAATTTAGCCTAGGACGTAATGAGTTAATGCTTCCCATGACCACCAGGGGCCGTTGAAAAAGTTAAGTCAATATAAACATGGCAGTAATCCCACGGTTCACCCGGAGGAACTTATTTATCTCCAGCGACCAAACCAGAGAAGATAGTTTTTAGTAATATCTGCTGTTAAAGACGTCGTTGTCTTTATAAAAATGTATTATTAAACGGTAAAGATGTTCTTCATTATAGTATTTGGTTTCTTAAAAAGCTCTATGGTTACGAAAAAGAAAGTTAAATTAACGTTTACCGAATGCGAGTCGCCATAATCCGGGTTTGGTTTTCCATGACACCTTCAATGGTTTAGTTTTTTCTTCTTTAGTTAATTAGTACAGAAACATAAACAAGTTAAGTGCACCTCCCAGTGGTAAAGCCGTGTCAGTGCAATTCCAGAGGAGCGTTTCAGTGTCACGACTTACATTATATCACAAATTGAGTTTTCTTTATTCATTTTTGGTCTTTTTTCCTCATTTACTTATCCTAGTATTTATTCAATTTATATCTATTTATTTTTATTATATAAAATTATTTGTTTAAAGCAATTTTTCAGTAATTAGAGTATGTTTGTACTTTTGTAATAACTGTAGCTACAGCTGCTCTGGCAGGGAACCCAGGGCTTTACTCGGGGGCTCCCCCTGTGGTCTTCTTTTAGAACTACAGGTTGTTAAATCCTCGTGATGTGGTAACCTTGGCAGACTTTTAAAAAAATGTATATAAAGACAGCTACTCAACTTCACGCCATTCCCAAATTCCTGACATTTTAAGTTTTTTTTTTTATTTTACCAGTTTTGTACATTTATTTGTCATGAAATACTAAGGAAATGATTAAATTACTTCCTCTAATTATTAAGAGGCTCCCATGACTATCAGCAGAGTATTGCATTGCAGCCTTTAAGAACCCCACCCCAGGCAGAGTGTTGCAGCCAAATTTTGTGTCATTCTCCAAGCATCTTTGACCACTGCAGAGAGCCCCAAACATTTGCACTTCCATCACAGAAACGAGAAGCAGCCTGCAGATTTCAACACAATTCTCTGTCAGAGGAGCTTTGCATTGGGCTGCATATATACATTTTAAAGAAAATGGGATGATTCCCTGTAAAAGTTGCAAGTTTGGCAACTTTTCCACCATATCGTCTGTAGGTTTTTCAATACATTACATCCTTATTATGCAATAAAACATTTCTTTTTTATTTTATCTAGTTCTGTAGATCAGTGAGTCCTTCAGGGGGTCTTCTGTTTACTGGCCTTTTCAGGTCAACCCACTTTTTATTATTATATCGCCTTCATTTTTCACATTCTTTTCATCTTTTACATTGGAAAAAAAATTAATAAAACACATGAATCCAAAATAAATTCTGGTGTTGATGATTGCCACCACCCCAACTAAGGCTCCAGGCCAGAAAACCAGGGAATTTTTAGTGGTTATCATCTGGATTATGTACTACTAAGATGAAGTTTCGCAATGTGGCAGCAAAAGAGGATGATATGAATAAAATCAAACATTACTGCAAGCTTTTGATGGAATTCAGGGATTCAAACAATTCAGGATTTTCTGCCCGGCAACAACATTTTTTGAGAAAAAAAAAAGTATTTGAACCATAGAACAGCAATGTCTTAGTAATTTATAACAGTAATTAATTATTTTTTACTTATATTTTACTTTTCCAGGATTAATGAACATGGTGAGTTGTCACATGATCAATCCATACATTAAACAAGACATTAGGGTTAAATACTGATACAGCAGCTCTGTCTCTGTTTGTTTTTAAGGGTGACACCTCAGAGGTGATAACATGAGAGTGAGTTCCAGCCACACACACACACACACACACACACACACACAGGGTCAAGGGACGGGAGCAGGTGGCAAGTCAGGGGTACGCTGGAGTTCTGCAAGGGTATTTATAACCTACGGGAGTGGAGACTGTCACCTTTTTATAGAGTCATGAAAGCACTGGAAATAGGTGTGGGAAGGGTTGTGTTTGTGTGTGTGTGTGTGTGTGTGTGTGTGAGAAAGAGAAAAAAGAAAGACGCAGAGAGGAAGAAGTAGAAGAAGAAGAGGAAGAAGAGGAAGAAACAATCCTGAGAAACTCTCTCAAACTCCTGGAAAGCCTACATTCATGAGACATTTGGACATTTTTCCTCTCCACTGGAGTGTCCACCCATTCAGCTGGGACTATGGTATCATTAATTGGCACACACACACACACACACATTCACGTACTAGAAAAAAAATGAAGTCATTGCACATGTGCCTGTAGAAGTGTATAGTGTTGGGTTCATGGGTCGTGGGTTCGATTCCCAGGGGGGACATGGGATCCATTAGGGGGCAGTATTGGAAGCAGTTGTGCTACTCAAAACCTCAACCTCCATCACTAATTTGATCGAGGTTGAAGGGAGGGGTTGGATCAGCTCACAGTTATGTCCCAGATATGAAAAATTGGATTATTCCAATTTGTTGAATGGAATTATAAAATACTGTATAATAAAAGTCACTGTATACTTTCAAAGTATTTAACTGACACAACAGTAGCCTCTCGTCAACCACCCCGTGCTGTAGGCGGTAACGTGTTTACAGTGGAGGTGGGTTAACTGCAGCCAATACCAGAAGTAAACACATGAGGGCAGAAAACACACCAGTTAATCATGGGATCACATAAATAGTCAACCATTCATTCCTACTGGAAAACCATAACCAGAGAAAACCTAGCCTGACAAACCTGAAGCGAATCTAACGGATGAAACTGGTAAATCGATTACTGGTAGGTTTCCATAAAAAAATATTTTGCCAATAATGCTATACGCTGCTTTAATCTTAGGCACTGAAATATATGTTTATTACGATACACATTAGCGTATCGCGATACAAAAGCTTTCGATACAAAATAACAAAATGTTGAGCCACAAAGAAGGGTATTGATGCTGCAATTGTGGCGCTCCCTACAGGACATGTCGTTACTGTTACTATGAAATTCCATAGTAAATGGGTGCGTAGGAGGGTAGGTTGGTAGGTAGGTAGAAACATAGGTAGGTAGGTAGGTAGCTAGGTAGATAGATAGATAGATAGATAGATAGATAGATAGATAGATAGATAGATAGATAGATAGATAGATAGATAGATAGATAGATAGATAGATAAATAGATAGATAGATACCCTTTGATAGAAAAATCTATCTAAAATCTATCAAAGAGTTCCTTGTGAATTTACCCCACATCAGTACACACACTGGAAACATCTCCGAGCAAAGTAAATTATGTTCTAAAAGAAATGATCAAAACAACTTCCTCTTTATTTTAGGTTCTTCCAGTGCGTCATGTGAGAATCGCGGACACATTCCCTCGTCTATCCCGACAACTAAAACCTAGAGACTCCTTTTATTTTAGACTCTGCAAACGTCCTCCAGGGGCATAACATGTGTGGCAGCGTGGCTTCACCCCTAAATCCATACATGTTCCTAAATAGAGGCAGCAGACAGGCGGACGGCAGGTCAGACCCGGCAGTAACTTATACCACTTCCTCCTGAACTTTGACTCCAGCAGGACATGATTAACAGCTATCAAGTTCACACACACTTACTCTGGCGTCAATCTATTTTGGAGAGCCTTTGCCGAGAATTCCTTTGTTTGATGTGCAGTATTTCCGTAAAAAAAATAAAAATAAAAAAAAATCCAACTTTCATGTGGTGCAGGAGCACTGAACACACATTGATCCTGCAGTACAGGAATGTGTGGCACGAGAGGTTTGGGTTCGGTTTGATTCACCAAAAAACACAAGAGAGAAACAACAGCTGATTTACAGCCAAACTTTGATTGTTTAGATTCCTTCCTTTGGCTTCCATGAGTAGTGTGTATGTGATGAGCAAAGCATTTGACAATGGAACAAGTCCAGCTGCTTGTGTTGGAGTGAAAT
This sequence comes from Paraplagusia blochii, assembly GCA_016785265.1. Taxonomy (NCBI): domain Eukaryota; kingdom Metazoa; phylum Chordata; class Actinopteri; order Pleuronectiformes; family Cynoglossidae; genus Paraplagusia; species Paraplagusia blochii. Next base: position 79,594 of record JAFBJS010009794.1, on the reverse strand, counting down.
CATGAAAACAATGCGTATCCACTGCCATTTGGAGAAGCTACCGCGGGACAGCACACGTCCAAGCATCCAGGATGCTTGGAGGGTTTTGTACTGGTCTGGAGACGAGACACTGAACTAAAATGATATTAGAGACCCAATACTGATCCAAGACCCACTGATCCAATCAAGAACACCTGCATTAGAAAACCTACCTCTGCAAGTTGCAGGATCTCAGGGTGTACCTCAGGCTCAGTAGTGATAGGAGTTCCTCCTGGAACAGTACTAGGTCCACGCTTCTTTATCCTGCCGGTGCCAACGCTGTGAATGCACCCCATGTTACCCGCAAAAGAACCCCCCCCAACTTAGTCCTCTTCTTTCAGGTCAAGTGTTGCCTCCTGCGTCCTCTCAAGGCTTCATGTCTTCTTTATGTCTTCTTCTCCGACATGCTCCTTCTTTCCCCCCAGTGAATCCACACACACACACCGGCCCTTCTCTGTGACAGCTTGTCCTGTCTTGAAATCCACCCCAGATGACCCCCCCCACCCTCTCCACACACACACACACACACACCTCTCCTTCCTTCTCCCGTCCAAGCACCAAGCACAGACCCTCACCTCTTCCCTTACCCTCTCCTTTTACACTCTTCCCAGTCTCTTGCTCTGACTTTCCTCACTCTGAAAACATGCGAGCGCACACTCTCTACCTCCTCCTCCTCCTCCTCTCCCTCCCTCTTCATCTAACTATGGTCCAAACCACTGCTCTCGCCCTCTCCACACTCACAGACCCTCCAGTCTTCCCTCCTCTCTCCCCCTTCTTGCTCCATCAGTCTCCCCTTGCCGTTTCTCTATGGGGGAGAAGGAGGCAGCTGTTTTGCCTCGCTGATGTCAGACCCTTCCGTTCCTCTGGCTCCTCTTCGGCCCCTTCTCGCTCTCTTCCCCCTCACGAGGGAGCGATCAGATAGAGCTTCTTTCACAAAAAAACGGAATCCCCAAAGACTCTGCAACTACGCACAGGGAGATCCCAGAGGCTGGTGTTCCGTGATCACACGTCTTTCCCTGGAAGTGGACCAGAGGAGGTGACGGAATTTGACTCTCCACTTAGGGTCTTAAAACGAAAACCCCAGAGAAAACAGAACAGAGAGTGAAGCCTTCATTTCACAATCGGGTTTTATGTCTTTGGACAAAGCAGATGTAACGCGTCCCACAGTTGGACTCATGCATGACACAAACTTGTAATGTCCATCTCTGGTCCCCTTGTTGATCACTCACAGAGACAAAGATAGGCTCTGTGTATCAGTCGTAGCTTCTTCGTCAAATTCCTTCATGAAGTTTCCCTCTCTCTGTAAGGCACACTTGTATACACACTGGACTACTGTATTTCCTGTGACTAGGTTTCCTCAGGACAAAATGTTGCAGGGTGAAGAGGGGAAAGTCTCCAACAATGAGTTCTTTCTGAAGATTTTGGCCTCCATTTAGACTAAGACCAAGAAGGATTCGCCATTTTAGAAAAGCAGGGCAGTTCTTTTTAGTTACAAACAAAATTCGAGGTATTTGAAGAACTTCAGTAACTTGTAAATGCCTTGAATCTCAATCTTCTGGACAGAGACAGATTTTGCGGAGTACATTGATGCTTCCAGTGCCTTCAAGTGGCGGCCCGACAACTTGAGGACGGACCCTCCTGTGTGAACCAGCTGCTGAGTCACGTAAAATTGTGGGGAGGGAGAAGAGAGCTGGCAGCTGACGGACGGATGACACAATAAAACTTCAGGTTGGAGTTCTCAGTGTATGAGACGCCTAACGAGAAAAAATACCGTACCCTACCAGGAAAGTATTCAGTTCATGGACTTTTTAAAGTGACATACAAATAAAATAAGTCATTATTTGTACTTTACTTGATCTGGATATTCAAAAGTGTTACTTATACGCCATGAAGGGCTGACTTGTAAAACCACCAACACCTGCTGCGCGTTCCGATACTGGAAGGTTTTCCGATATCTGCCGAGAAGAGTTGTTCAGACGGCTATTGAAAATGAATCCCTGTCAGTCTGTGAGTGGAACATTGGACTCAGCAGGATCCTGACCACCTGCCACCCAGATCCTAACCGTCAGCAGGGGGCAGAGACTGTGGAAACACTGTTGACGTCTCCAGATTTGTGTGATCCAGAGACCACACTGGGAGAATAATGACTTTGTCAATAATTTGTAAATGTGGAAAAGCTCACAGGCTTTTTACTCCCAAACAAACCTGACCTGATTTTTTTACTTTATTATATTTCAAGTGTTCAGCCTGAATAACAGCCACTGACTGAGTCTTGTTTTTCCAATACCAATACCTTTATCCTGGTTTTTCTTATAATTTTTTTTAACTCATTGTAAAAGCACTTTGCAAAGGCAACCTTTGTCTTATATTGCCTATTAATTCAGACTTACAGAAGTATGCTGAATCTTTTGGCTTACCAAGTACCCACTTTAAGGTCTTGAAAACATGTATTTTTCTCTGAAAACATCAGAAAATGTGTCCAGAGTTCTTCTAATTTTGCACAGGAATGCCCCAGAGTTTGACTCCTGGCCCTAAGGTAACAGTATGTGTAGAGATGCAAAACCTGGTAACAAATAAAAACTCTGAAACTAAGGTTCTGCTAATGTGACGGGCAAATATTTATTAGTTTGTGTAACTGTAGAGGGAGCAACTTAAACGTTTGGAGTCTGAAACCTGTTTCATTCACAACAATGGGAGAAGCAGGGCTTTCACTGTCCACCATTTCCAGAACGTGCAGGAACCATGTGATCCATTGACTACTGAACATGTTTTTGTAGTAGGTTAGCAAACTGACTGTTACAGCTCCAATGTGAAGCCGACTTCCAACTACATCCAAAGCCATCTCAATGATCCTAACTTATCCACAGTTGTAGATTCTGTTAAATGGGCTGGAGATCGGAGAAGAATGAGCCTTTGGTTGAAGTGACTGGAGGAAGTGATATTTTTCTGTGGTTTCTACAGTACTATATACTGCAGTTTACAAATACACTGCCATTAAAAGTAATAATTAAAACATGTTTTTTTTTATTTTACTTTCAAATCTCAGCACTCTTCATTATTGATCATGAATGATGTAGTAAATTATTAAAAATCTATATAACAGGCCACATGTTGAGTTTTAATAATCTACGGCAGGGTTCCCCAACGTTTTTTGTGCCACGGTCCCATGGCAGATAAATAACCCCTAATAAAATTTAATTTCCGGTGTTCTGAAATATTTTCCTACCTATAAAATCTTCCTACCAGAATTCACTATGTATGGGCACAACAGGGATCTCTCAAGTGCACAGCCTATAATTTTCTCCTACCAGACCGGTATAAAAAGTTAGAATCTTGTATCAATGACTCTGTGTCATTTTGAGTTTATTGTTATTGTCTTCACTGAGTAAATATTTCCTAATTAAATATAGTTGCCTTATTGATGATAGAATCCTAGCCATTCTATTGGTCAGTTCTTTTGTTGATATGGGTATGGATCAAGTGGAAGTAATAGACAGATGGGGCCAAAAGGAAACATTTCTCTGCAGCCCGGCACCAATTCACCCACGGATCAATCTCGGTCCCCGGCCCAGTTGTTGGGGACCACTGATCTAGAGAATATTAAAGTAAAATAAAAAATCTTATGGGTTCATAGTTTCACTGTGACACCGTGAAGTCTGAGCTCACCCATAATTCACAAATGTAACAAGATCATTTATTTTCCCCCACAATTTTTTTCCTTTTATTTATTACAATTAAGTCAATGTAATGCAACATCATTCCATTTGTCAGCTACTCCTCGCCCCCATTTAAAACAAGTCTAGTATGTGACTTTCAGAACTTGAAAAGTCCTGCAGGTGGCGCAGTGGAGGGAGAGAGGAAGGGTACGTGAAAGGTTTCAAAGCAGAGGGGCAGGTTTGTAGGGAGGAAAGGAAGGAGGGAGGGAGTATAGTGTCCTCCCAGAAGCTTCGTCCATGTGAGACTTTTCATAAACTATGTGAAATTAATCTTGTTCTGCATTCCATGTGTTCTCTTCTTTGAATTCTTGAGCTTTGTCGTCTTGGTTTTCTCTTTTAATCCATGTCGTCTACGTCATCGCCTTGATCTCCGTCCATTAACAGAGCATACTTACTAGCTGAGCTGAACTTCTGCAAGGGGCAAAAAAAAAAAGAAAAATTTTTTTTTAGAAATATTCACAAAACGTGCAATAAACAAGATTTACTTTGTTTTTAAATACAGTGGAATCTCATCCACAAACGCATTCCTTTTTAGCAAAATACATCAGGGGTCTCAAACTCACAGCCCGTGGGCCATTTGCGGCCCGTGGAACGATATTTTGCGGCCCCTACATTGATGTGAAAGTTGAATTTATAATAATTTTATTGATTTGTTCTCCACATTTTATGATAAAGCCTATAGTTCTCAAAACCCTGATCCACAGCCTCCTTCTGGTTCAGTGTTGTATTACACAAAATCTATGGGAAACTGATTTTTTATGAATTTTTTTCTTTTGTGTTGAACGCTAAAGCGGCACTTCGGTGAAATGATAGTGTGGGTGGTGGCCCTCAACTTATTTGAGTTTGAGACCCCTGATTTACTCTGATTCCCATGGACACTAACATCTTCAGGTGTATATTTAATGTATTCTATGTATTGAAACCCAACAGTTTTATTCTAGTTACTTGTTCTGTGTCAATTTATGCTAGTTGGGCAATGATTTTGAACGTTTGTCTGCCAGCACCATACTGATTTAAATGTAGATAGTACACTTTATTTAAGATGTGATTAGCACAGACATAAAATGTTAGGGCTACAGCCAGGAGTGATAAAATAAATCACAAGTGGCAAGAGAAAAAGGCGTTGGAACTCACAGGAGTTGGAGTTTCTTCGTATTTCTTTGGCTCTGGGGGTGGTCTGGAGTCTCGCTCCTTTTTGCTGTCCTTCCTAAAAAAAAAAAAAAATAAATAATTTAAGGCAAATAAAAATTGTAGTCTTATTTCTCTAGACTGCAGATCAATGTCACAGAACTTTAATTTTTTTATGTTTAACCTCATTAAAAACTCCCGTGACAGATGATGTACGACTCAATCGTATGCTATAAAGGGGAGGATTAGGACTAGATCTTGAGTGACAGCTATTTCCTACGTAGGCCCACGTTTGATGCCGTGACTGTGCATCTGACCTGTCTGCCTCCTTTCTCCTGTCTCTGTTCGGCCCGTCTCCACGACCACGTCCCGCTCCTGGCCCTGCAGGCCCCCCTCTTGGCCGCTGGGGCCCTCGGTCCCGACGTCCACCGTCGGCCTTGTTCTCATCTTAAAGAGGAAGCCAGACAGTTAATTGAACACAAGTCTGTTGGACCATGAGGTGAGGGCACTAACAGCACAAAGCAACATTGAATATGTCACTGAGCCAGGATAAAACAAAAGGCCAAATAAGTGGTAAACAACATCAGTCATCATTGAAGACAAGGAACCACAGCAAAAATCCATCTCTGCATTTAACCCATCACCAAAGTGAACAGTAGACACGCCCACTGGAGCCCGGGGATCAGTTTGTGGGGGTGGTGTCATTCTCAGTGCACCTCAGTGGTAACTCGGCATTTGGTGGAATTGAACCTGAAACCCCACATCCCTAAATCTGCTTCCCTAACCAATAGGCCACCACTGCCCCAGCATGAGTCATGTATTTAATATTTAGTGGCTAAATTCTAGATATTGGAGAAACATTTGAGTTATATACATAGGTGAAAATGTTTTTACAGAATCTATCGGGCGCTAATTGACAGTCGAGCAATAAACTTTAGGCCACGCCCATTCACTACAGAAAATTAGTCAAGTACGCGGGTTACAAAAACATTCAACTTAATACAATCTAGTGTGAAACCTTGATTTTAGCGACTCCGCTGCCTGTAGGTACTATTTTATTCGATGTTACACTGGCATAACGGTTGAAATAAATACACATTTGGAGAATATTATGCGGATACATCTTGGGGGTGTGAAAGACTGAAGCCAGAAAAAAGAAAAACACTGATTCTGAAACAAGTCACCTTCCCAATTCCCACCCCTGTCACCTGCATGAGACCACAAGTCTGGTACCATCTTTATTTCAGTGTTTAATCAACATTAACAAAAACATTTACGCGTAAAATTAAAAGATCACATTTCACTGGGGGGAGGGCGGGAAGAAGAGCCCAAGACCATCGGAAGAAAAGAAACAAGGACACTGTGTAGATTGTGGACAACAGTCCCAAATGCAATTTTATGAGCAGTCAAATATTTAAAAAGTTACACTTTCAGATACAGTCTGCAGGTGGCGAGTAGGCCAGCAATAAAAATGCAAATACACACGTATCAATTGGTCCATATGATAAAACACTCGTTGAAAGTCATCTCGTGAATACTGGATTTTCAGGAAAAAAAACAAATGGTTTCGCTCACTAGGAAAGGTTCCCCTCCCCGTGCCCCATGTTGACCCCCCCACCCCACCACCTAATATTCAATTACACCACTGTGTCCCACCAAACTCCAATTAAACTGAACAATTATGCATTAAAACTCATTTTTACCATCAGCTATTAATTTGGATTAAACCTATTCGTTAGCCTCGTGTAGGCTCTTCATGTCACATCACCACGTATTGTTGGCCTCGGACTGGCACACCGACCTACCTACAGAAGGTCTTTACTTAGTAAAAAAAAAAAAAAAAAAAACAGAACAAAAAAATATGAGCAGGACTGATGAGAGCAGAGCTATCAAGGTCCTGAAGGTTGGACACTATCTGGTCTTTAAGGGGTGTCCAAAACCAGTGATCTCAGGTGACTCTGGTAGTATCATAGAATAATCATGTATCCATTATTGAGATATGCAAGTGTTTTTCTTTTTTGATAGCTAATACACGTACTTAAGGTCTACAGTGGGGTTTTGGTAAGGGTGAAATCCTATTGTGCCATCAGTAGGTCTTACCCTTTCCAGAGCCTCTTTCATCTGCAGAACTTGAAGGACTGTAAGCGGAGAGAAAAGAAAAACGTGAACAAAGTTTCTTTTTTTTTTATTCGAAAGACCAAAATCTCCATATTGACATTCTCACCTTAGTTTTAGAGGAGCTGAACCACCTGGACTGACGGGAGAAACCGGTGGTCGCCCTTCGCCGTCACTACAGTTTGAGTTGACCGCGCTTCGCTTGGCCCAGGCATTCTCCTTGGGTGGAGGTGCAGGCATGACCTTAAGTGGATCCTTGGCGGAGCTAGTAGAGGAGGGACGTGAGGATGACACGGGTGAAGATGGCTCGCCTTCCCTCCCACTGAAAACCTCATTCTCTCCTGAGCGCTCGCCATCTCGACACCGGGACGCTGAAGGGAGAGGAGAGGAGAGGAATTGATTCATTTTTGTGTTCCCGATAAGGTCATCGGATGATATGGTTGCCATTTATCGGGGTGCAATTTAAGGACCTGATGATTAAGTGCGATTAAGAGTGACATGCAAATGATCCTTACCCCTCCCAGATGAGCTTCCATGCTGCGAAGACTCACTCCCTGTGCGGGATCGTTCAGTATGGGATTCTTCATTACGCCAACTTGGGTCCCTGAAATACAGATTAAAAAAAAATCTGTACCTTAAAACAGAACTACCAACAACAAAAAAAAAAACACCCTGATCCTCTACTGACCTGTCTCTCATCTTTCTGTCAGGTGGCCGGGCTTTATCGTCTTCCAGCTGCTTCTGCAGTTTTTCCTCCTCCTTCTTTAGTCTCTCCTCCACCTCCCGTTCTCTGGCTGCAGTGTCAACAGGCTTCGCCCCACCAAAGATGGACGAGGCCCTGCTGCCGGATTGCGGAGCTGCAGCGGGGGAAGTCCCTCCCCCACCACCGCCGCCGCCGCCGCCTCCTCCTCCGCCTCCGGCACTACCATCATCCTCCTTAGGCACAGAGCGAGGCTTGAGGTTCAACTTCGGTCTTTGAGGAGGACCTTGTGGAGCAAAAGGGAGGACAGTAAACACAAATTTTATTTCTACTTTTGTTTTTTCCTGAACAAAACACTTAAAACTAACACTTAACTTTTACGATAAAAATCCATTTTCAGCATAAACCAACTAATCTCACCTCTCTCCTCACGCCTGTCATCCCGCCTTTCGTACCGGTCTTCGCGGTCTCCGTAACGATCCCTGTCGCCATAGCGGTCACCACTGCCCCTGTTGTCGTCGTAATCGCGGCGGAAGCCGCTGCCAAAAGCACGGCGACCTCCTCCACTACGAGAGTCAAAGCCTAGAAGCAGCGAGAAAGGTTCAGTGTTGATGTCAAGTTAAAGACGTAATTAATTGCCAGGATTCGTACCAGGGGCCTTGCGGACCCAAGTCCGCTTCCTTAACCACCGGGCCACCAACTGCCCACCAGTTGTTGGGCTTCTGTCCATGAAAGGACATTCAGCCATTCATATTTTAACAGGATGAAATTTGCTCCAAATTAAGTTTTGTACAGTAATTTTTATTTATTTATTATTTTCTGATGAACTGGCATAGACGTAGAGTGTTAGCAACAAAAATGCCAAACTTTACGAACACGACTAAAAAAAATCCAAAAATAATTTAAGAACAAGTTTTTGTATTTTCTCCTGCTCGAGTGATGGCATCAATAAGGCCATAACACTCACCCACCTCTGTCATAGTCCCTACGATCCCTATCATAGTCCCTGCGATCCCGGTCATCGTAACGTTCCCGATAGCGGTCTCTTCCGCCCTCGTAACGATCGGCGTCTCGCCTCGGTCCGTCTCTGTAACGGTCGGACTCATAACGATCCCGGGATCCTGAAACAAATAAAAAGGCGTGAGTGCGTTGAGTGACTTGCACCTTGGGGAGTAAATTAGACCAACGTAGGAAGAAGAACCAGAACTGCAACTGTTGACAAGGAACCGCCAACGGATTTTACACTTACTCTCTCCAAAGCCATCATCTCTCTTGGGAGGTGAGTCTTCATTGTCTCCACTTGGTCGAGCTCTCCAGTCAGAGTCTGTCTTATCAGGACCCATGTCTGCCATCCGTCCTCCCCTTTCTCTGCCTCCCATCATGCCGCTGTCTCTCTCTGCAGAGTAATTCACCATCATTTCAACTACTTAAATACATACTAATGGCAGATAAAGTCACTTTTATAACCCTGTAAGAACAATTCAGGATTTCTAGCATTTCAATAAAACCTAAGACGTCTCAAAAACTCTACTTAGACAATGAAGAGCTCTGCAATGGCAAATTAAGAACAACTCTTAGCAGCGACGGTACCTTTATCATTGGACTGGTCTGCGATGTCAACACGGATCCTTCGGTTTCCAAGATTCTGTGAAAATAAAGGCAGGTTAACTACAGATCTGGAAGTCAAATTTTACTGTATAGCCAAGCACTAAAAGCTGGCGACTAAGATACGACCCCTTAAAAAAAAATATTAGTTTCCTATTATCTTACCTCCTCATTTAGACTAAGGGCCCTCAAGAGGGAATCCACATCATCAAACTCAGCATAGCCAAAGCCCTTCAGCCTCTCTGGGTTGCTGGGCTCTCGGGGCAGACGCACCGCACTGATCTGAGGAGAAAGACGTTCAATGATTAACATGAGTCATCGCAAGTGGCCTTAAAAAACTTCACAGAAACATGTATTAGGGTTCTGCTGAGGGTTGGGCACGAAAAATGATGTTTAGTCATTGATTAACATTAAGTTTTAATAAAAAAATCTTCAAATACTTATGCCAAGAATGTTTGCGTTTTGATTTTGTTTAAAGGGAGTCTTTGACATATTTCTAAATATGTTGCCTTTGCAAACTGATCTATTTCTTCCTGATCTGGAAAGGTAACAGGAAGAAAAAGAGTGGTCACATTTGACCTGTGTTGTTGATTAAATAAATATATTGTGTATAGGGCGCACAATTGTACCAGCGTGAGTAATAAATTACAATTTATAATCCCTTCTGCGCCAATATCCTATAACTGGTTTTACCTACTGTGCTGCATTGCAATAATGAATGTGTGGAGTAAACCGTGTAATAAACCTACTGCCAAGCCGCGAAAGAATTCTTTGATTGATTCTTCAGTGACTTCATAGGGCAGGTTGCCCAGGAAGGCTGTGTATGGTGGGCTGCGGGGCAGCCGAGACCGATTAATGTTGGGCTCGCGTGCTGAGCGAGGGGCCGTTGGCAGGATGGACCGGTCAATGGGGGGCGCTCGGTAAGAATCCTCCTCCGTGTGCCATGAGGTTGAGACTGCAAATGTAGGCAGAGATGGCAAAACATCAGAGAAAAAAAAACCCAGGTATGTTTATTTTTTTTTTTTTTTAGTATTTAAACAAAAAAGGCATTAACACATAGTTTATCAAAAGCCCCGATGTGTTCGTGTCTCCCTCATCTATTTCCTACAGCGTTCAGCAGAGTGGATCAATGGCCATCTTATGCGCTCCATCGTCTCCATTACTGTTACATTAACTGTCTTCTTATTGCATCAATAAATCTTCTATTTTCCTTCTATTTGACTCAGTCCGTCTTCTCCCACATCCTGTGTGCCAATATCTACTGTCCAACTTCTGAGCCTCTATACCATCCCATTATATTTTATTTGTATTTATGTTAAGAAAATGCAACCAAGCTTAGTCTGCTGTCGGTTCTTACCAATTAAATGTTTTGTAATCCTACACCATAGTTCACCTCTGTCTTGAAACACCACCTTGCATATTTCAGCAACTGACATATATATATAAATATAAGTAAAATACTGGCCAACATTTTCTGCACTCAAACTCAAGGGCCACCCCCCGCTATATCATTTCACCGAAGGGCCGTGTCAGTTTTCAGGCCCCAATACACAAAAAAAAGAAAAAAGTATCAGTTTCCCATAGATTCTGTGACATACAACACTAAACCAGAGGGAGACTATGAATCACGAATCTTTAAATTATAAATTCAACTTTAACATCAAGGTGCGGGCCACAATATATCATTCCATGGGCCACAAATGGCCCATGTGCCACGAGTTTGAGACCCCTTATCTACATAAAGAATCTTTTATAGCGTAGAAGTAACGTACTATATATTGCCACTTAACTACTATAAATCAAAGATCCAAGTCTAAGAGAAGACTAGTGTGTGGGTATTTATATGTCAACAGATGTTGCCCAACTCTGGCCTCATGTCATATTTTAGGGAAATAAGAACTTGATCTACAGGTTCTCGACTCTAAACTGCAGTCAGGTTGTTCTATCACTCCAGCAGTATGTATGAAACGTCATTTTTAGGCTACAACAGTGACGCTCTACACACAAGAAAAAGACTTGTGTACACGACAGGCCCCTCACCATCTCCATCCAGGTCATCGGTCTCATCAGCCCAGCTAGTGGTCTTGGTTGGGTAACTGGGCGCAGGACCACTGCCTCCACTGTCCTCTGCCAAGAAGTCAGTGAGAGTGAGGGTCTTCCCCTTCTTATTCTTCTTTTTAGCTGTAGGGTTAAAACAACAAATGATTTAGTGACTCAAAACAGAAAAAAATGTTGCCCAGAGCGTCTTATCTCTCATTGGTTTGCATAAAATCTACTAATATTAAATAGATACCAAAAGAAAAGTGCCACAAATGGTTAAAAAACAGGAGGAGTAATTTGTCTCCAACCATGTGATCATGGGGCCAAACCACAGATTTTAAGGTTTGGTCATGTGACATGCTGTTCAGCTGGACCAGATAAGGAGACTGTTTAGTACCAGTGATAACAAAAACACACAAGGAGTGGTCTGCGTGTGGCAACCGTCAACGTCAATTCAATGTCGTTAACATTTGTTTACAATGAAGATTTGTGATTGTTCCATGGGAGTAATAAACATGAAATGATTAATGAAAAAAAAAATCAGATTGTACTGTAAGTACAGTTAACACTGGAGCTAATGTTTGTTTTCAGTATAAGTGAGTGTTGGGGGAAACAAAAATCCAATAATCAGGGCATTCTTTAAGCACCACTTTACAAATGCTGTATTATACAGACAAGTAAAGGAAAAAAAACATGCAATCGTAAACAAACAATAATCTCAGTCCTCAGTGTGTATTAATCAAATACCAGTGATTTACTCAATATTTGAAAAGCAAATCAGCAAGCAGAAATCTGCTTTTATATATATATATATATATATTTTTTTTCCCAGGAGAAGGAAAGTCAAACTCTTGTGTTGCCATTCACTCCTGTATGAGCAAACTAACCACATTTAAGACATTAGGTGGACAAATACGATGGCACTTGATGAAAATGACAAACATTAATTTATAGTAGCAATATTTAATGTTTACAGTCCAACTAGAACAAATAAATTGCAATCCCCCATATACAAAATGAACGCTTGTTATCTATAAGGTTAAAGGGGGAAGTGTTCAAGTCCAACCAGGTCTTGAACACACAGACGCTAAAAGAACTAGTGTTTTTAGCTCTAGTATTTGGCCAACAACTGACAATTTACAGAAAAGTAAACAGAGATACTATAGGAAGGCAAATACGAGGACAAAAAAAATAATCACAAATCCTACCAGTTAGGACAATTTTGAAAAAGTATACTCGTACATAAAATCATTTTCTACTGAATTTTGGTGTCTGTATATGGTCATGGTATTTGTGCTATGTAAAATTATGCGTTTGATTTTTTTTTTTTTTGATTAGTCACTAATTTACTGCGGGTATTTCGCAAACGATTTCGTAAGGTTAATATAGGACATCATAGTATGTTGTATTTTGGCAGTGTTACATGAAAAGCACTGGTTGTTCACTCGATGTTTACGCAGGACGCTTTTGTTTCGGTACAGTCAGCAAGAGTGCTGACGGAGGAAGTCTCCCTGCTTAGCTGACTAGGTTTTAGGGCCTAGTGCGCGACGCAGCGCCTAAATCCAAATGCGCCACCGTCAGAATACGACTTGGGTCGGCGAGACTGAAGAGTTGAAACTCAACGAGCAGCTAAAGGGAAAGTTTAGGATGCAACCGAAGATGGCGCGTTGTCACATTTTATTTAACGCCACCGACACCGGCGGCGGACGGCCAACCATGCAGACAGTCAGGCTGCACACGTGGGGAGAGACTACTCGGGCTGGCCGGGTCCTCATTTCAACCCCTCCTCCGCGAAACGCGCTTGCGCTCGGCGTCCCTGATCTGCTCTGAGCGCCACGGCGAGTTCCGCTACGGACATACAATGTGCCAGTTCTCCACGCACTTACAATGTTTCATAACACGGCATATTCTATCATAATTCGGCCTATAACTGAATAAACCCAACAAAGGAACGCATGCCCGCAGTACAATGTTGGCATATAAATCAGAAGTGAAGAGCAAAGTAATGTGTAGTTAGGACTGTGCTGGTTGCCTCGTTCATTCGCCTTTCTCCAGTGACCACATCTTTATCGTGTCGAGAACAATCAACAAACACGCGTAAACGCGAAGGACAACGACGCCGGTTAACGTAACCAACCGTTATGAATCCTAGATTAACTCCGTATTACAGTAGCAACGGTAAAACAACATAAATTTAGCAACCAACCAAGCCAGCTCCTTCACCCACATAAACCTCACCTGACGCCGCCATGTTGGAGAGCGAGTGCGTATTAGTTCCCGGATGTAGGCGTCAGAGGTTTATCCTCGGGAGCGCGCATCGTGAACAGCGAGCCCGTCTGTCTGGTCTCCTCCCTTTACTGACCCACATCTGTTTAGCTCCTTGGGATCAACCGACGTTAAAGTATTTTTTTTTAAATATCTTCCAGTTTTTCTTTGTCTAATTTCAATATATAGTAATGTATTAAAAAGTAAAATCACGGTTGTGAAAGTTGCATTTTGAGTAACGTATATATTTTGGGAAAAAACAGACGGATTTTGCTTAATTACATCTAAAGGTCGTGTTTAACATGTGTAAGAACAGCTCGTGTTTTGTGGCACGTTTAAAGTACCAACCCTTGTGTTCAGTGTTTCAATTCCAAAAAGAGCCACTAGATGGCAGACACGCCTACACGAATGAGGCAGGGCTAACTAAATCAAAAAGAAGAAGTAATGCATTTACAATTAGCATATTAGCCAGTCTTAGCTATACGAGGGAGGGGCTCTTAAAAATACAAATTGTCGTTTGTTATTGAATAATTCATTTTTAGTAATACTTACATAGACATACTTGCTTTGTATATTATATAACTAGTACCCTTTGGTGAAATTCTCGTATTATATGCATAATTGTTGTTCATTCTTCTTGGATGAGAATTTTGTGAACAAATACACCACCACATATAGTCAAAATATTAGTTTGCAAAACGTAAATTTGGTATTTCCTCTTTTGTAATTTAATGCTATACTGTAAGTAGCTATATACAACTGTATATAGGCAATAATTTAATCAAATTAACTACAGAGTTCATAACACCCCATATAGGAGATGTTTGCCCTTATATAAGCAAAAATAATACAAAAAATACTATATATTGGCAATTTCAACATTAAAGCTGTAAATTGGCATATGTATATATATACTGTATATATGTAAATATATACTGTATATATATGTACAGTATATATAGACACATGAACATGTATGTATACATATATATACTTATATATAATATTTTACATGTAACTTGTTATAATACTAGGGGTATTCTATTGAATTTGTGTGTTATAACTAAAAAAGATCCAAACACCATTCATTTTTAGCTTTGTTTGCTTTGTTTGTGTCAATTTGGATAAGACCCAGAAGACAAGACCCCACCTTAGAGTTGCAGATCTGCAAATTAAAAACATAATATCAACAAATACTATATCCCAAAGAAAAAGAGTCACACTCACAATAGGTTTTATTTATTTTATTTGTCAGGTTGCCCAGATGTTAGGGATTTTTCTTTCTTTTTGTGGAGAAACAAGTGGTTGACACTATCTGATCTTGGCAGGCTTCAGATGATGATGCACTGGTGTATTGTCTGGACGGCCGACTGCTGGGAGTTTGTGAACAGTGAACACAGTTGGAGTTCTGTCCAGTTTAGCTTGAGGCCAGTTCCTCCAGAGCATCTTGGAGTCTGTTCAAAACACAGAAGAAAATGAATAAACAATTCATATTGAAAACACGGTCCTTATGACGTCAAATACAATATTTTATTCCCAAATCATGATAGAAAACTGTCAATGGTATTCACCTCCACCTTTACCACCACCTCTTTATAATCTTACTTGAAGTCTCCACCATCTAACAGGGTCTTGTAGGTGGCAATCTCTGCCTCCAGTTTCATCTTCATGTTTAGGAGAGCTTCATATTCCTGGGTCTGCTGCTGGATGTTTGCACGCAAGTTGGTCAGTTCCTCCTCCAGTCGAACAATCACGTTATTGTACTTCTCCATCTCCATGTTGTTTCGTAGCTCTGTGTTGCGTAGTGTGTCCTCTAATGAGGCCTTCTGAAATGACATAAGGAAATCATGAATTCATTTCTTATGGGTGATAGATAAATAGATACTAGTATTTATTAGTGTAAGGGGTGAATACTTACTAAGCTCTGTTGAGACGCAAGTTCAATTTCTAGCGTCTGTATCTGTCTGGACAGATCACCCTTCTGCATCTGGGCGCCCTGGAGAGCTTCTGTGTTCTGAGATACCTGCACCTGCACGTCTGCAATCTGAAAAAGAGATAAAAAAATCATAATTCATATACAAGATTATGTTGATTACCTAAAGATGATTTTTAAAGCAGTTAATTACCTGGTTCTCATGCCAACGTTTGAGGTCTTCTGCGTTCTTCCCAGCAATCTTCTCATAATTGGCTCTCATGTCCTCCATGATCTGGGATAGGTCCTGTCCTTTAGGTGCGTCCACGTCCACTTGTACGCCTGACAGATTGATCTGATTCCTCAGCTCCATCACCTCCTACGGGTCAAAAAAAAAAAAAAAGTGATTGTCAGTGTTTTTCACGCACGCAATCAGTCTCAGCCCTCGATGATGGTTTTGTGCATGAGAGGACGTTGAGTGGACGCACGTTTTCGTGGTTCTTCTTGAGGAAGGCGAGCTCTTCCTTCACAGCTTCGATCTCACTCTCAATGTTCATTCTGCTCATGTTGGTGTCATCAATGACTTTCTTCAGGCCAGCAATGTCAGCCTCCACCGATTGACGGATCGCCATCTCATTGTCGAACCTGTAGGAGTACGCATGGTGAGATGAAACTCTAAATTTCTTTTGTGTAATATGTTTTATATATACTAACATATATATGTTAATATATATAATATATTGTAATAATATATAATATTATTATATATTATTGTATAATATGTATAATAATATGTATAATATGTCTAAACTAGAGAGATTATTTCTTAAGAGTTATTAAAAATTTATTAATTACCAAACTTTTTAAATATAAACATTTAAGTCACGCATTATTTATTGGGAGCCATGCACCATATGTGGTTTCATCGCCTGATACATTTTGATGATGAGGTTTATTGAATTTTATTACGCTATATGAGATTTTTATGTCATAGTACTCACTTTACTTTGAAGTCGTCTGCAGCGAGTCGGGCGTTGTCAATCTGGAGCACATAACGAGCATTGTCCACAATCTTATCAAAGATCTGGAAAGACCAAAAATGAGGACAAAATTATATATCTTAGTCTTCTAAAAGTGACTAACATAATCTTGTTTATTTCGATGTTTCACATTAAATACCATGGAAGAACCCTGGTCCTTTAATTCGATGACCAACTCATTATATGTTCTTGTTTCAGTCAATGGTGAAGCTGAACATGTGATTTCAATCAGCCTTTATCTTATGTAACACTGGTAACCCAGGATACAGGGCCTCAATACCGCTGAGTCCAAAGTACGCAAGTCAAAAAAAAAAAAAAGGATCCACAAACTAAAAAAAAAAAAGGAAGACAGAGTGTTCCTGTGCCAAAGCCAAATCTGGTATTTATTATTATGGTGGAAAAAGTGTTTCCTGTCTGAGTAAACCACGCAGACATTTTTCTTCTCTCCACTTCTCACACTCACTGCCTGTCATTGTGCATGTGTGAATCGTCCAGCTGCCCCCCAAAAAATCCTTTTTTTTCTGTGCATTAATGTCTTCCAGCCACGTCCCCTCACAGAGAATAGGAGAAATAACTGTTCTCTCTATGTGTCGCTGCAAACAAATCACCAGCATCAATGTGCCATCAAGAGGGTGAAGACGACGGGGAAGCTGAAGAAGAATGTGACATTTGACTCCACCAACTGGAGCTGATTGTTGTACAAGCAGTTGACTCACACGTGCACGCACACACACACACACGTAGTCCTACTGGAGGGTCAGGATTCTTTGTGTGTCTCGAGTGTGTGAATGTGTGGTTACCGCACATCTGTTTCACATTGGATCCAGCCTTCACCACAACACGCGTTTGAGAATCTGCTTGTACATCTTAGAAAGCCTTTGTCTGGCATCAGCATCTTAATAGCATTTCAGTCTGTGCCTCGTGATTCTGATGGAACCACATTGGTGATTCATCAGAGGAAGTTCTGGATAGTTTGTGGCTTGGGAGTTTTTTGCATGGGGGAGGAGGGGAAATGGTTTCAACTTCACTACCACACCCTTCATTCTCATGTAGGATATTTGATATGCTACAAAAGAAATACAGTACTTCCATTTTTCATTGGAAATTCAAGCCTGGCCCTAAAAACTGCCTAATCGTGGACATAAACACATACAACACCACCACATGTACAAAAAGGTTGGATATCACTTACAAAGCATCACACTTTGACCAATTTCCTATTTATTTATTAAATTTTTGTTGTTCATTAATTCCCATGCTCACCTGTTTGCGCAGGTCCTCAATGATTGGCTCATACTTGCTGTAGTCTCTCATGTCGGGCCCTCCCTTCTCCAGAGATTCCCTGATCTTAATTTCCAACTCCTTGTTGGACGCCTCCAGGTTCCTCACCGTCTCCATGTAGTTGGCCAAGCGGTCATTAAGGTTTTGCAAGGCCCCCTTTTCATTGCCCAGGATCTCGGAACCAACACCACCAGCACTACTTTTCATAGACACACCAGAAGCACCGAAACCTGCAGCTGCCATACCTCCACCCATTCCACTGCTCACCCTGTAGGCCGTGGAAGATGTCATTGGGGCAGCAGAGCGAAGGGAAGACCTGGAGGCAGAGGAGATGCGGGCTCCGTAGCCACCGGCGCCACCATGAATGCTGGCACTGTACTGCGGTGTTGAGCGGCTCATGGAGGCGTAGGAACTTCTGAAGCTCATGTTGGAGAAGTTTAGGCTCGTCGGAGAACAATGGGAAAAAAATGGGATGTTGAAGCTCGATGCCGGCCAGTCAGAAAGTGACGCTGGCAGCAGGAAGTGGGGAACTTATACTCCTGCTTCTCCCTCAATCACAGCTGCTCTCTCAGACCCTGCCCACTTCAGCATCGCCCCACTCTTCCTCCCCCTGCCTATTCTCAAGAGCACTCTTCCAACTCATGTTCCCCTTTTTACTTACTTTGTTCCCCTGTGAAACAGTGAACCGTATATTTATCTGTTGGGTAAACACTGAAACAGTCACATTTACCAAACCAGAACAAATGTGATAAATTGAGTAACTTTGTCAGGAGCACACAGACCTTAGCACCAAGGATAAAAAAGAACAGAGTGAGACGTTTTTCTCTCTCATTTCTAAAACTCACAACACACTGCAGCAAAATGTTAAACCTAGAAAGTGAACAGTAGAGGATTTATTTGCCAAGCGAGGCTATGTTTTTCAGCTTGCAATAAAATTCCTTTGGTTTGCCCATAAAAGGCTGAATGCCTGGTTTTAGCAGAGTTTCTAAGTTTGCGGTAAGCCAACCTCCCAAAACAAACACATTCCTCCTTCGTTTGTATGGATTAAACCAAGGGCAAGATATGCAGCAGGACGCTGTGTGCTGAAGTCAAAATACATGGCAAAAACACATTTATTTTTTTTTTTTTCATCATAGTTACAATGGTCCTTTGGCATCTTCAACCCACATAAACACTATTTACAAAGAACTGTTCCTCCCTTCAAAAGAAACCCAACAACACCCAGGACCTAAACGCACCCAAAGGGGTCACTGTTATCTGATAGGGCACAGAACACAATCAAGCAGAAAGAAAAGCTGCCCTCATTCATCAGTCGAGCCGAAGATAAGATTAGACACCTGAGCGCATCGGTTTTATAGAATGCTAGCAATTGACCTGTATGTCTACTGTATAGTGCTAGAGATGTATAGTTTGACATTTCAGCGTCACCTCCTTCCATTGTTGGGCAAGTTACTTTAATAAAGTAACGTATTACTTTGCTAGTTACTGCTCTGAAAAAGTAACTAGTTACGTTACTTTAATAGTTACTGCCCTGAAAAAGTAACTAGTTACGTTACTAGTTACTAAACTATAAAAGTAACAAGTTACTGTACTTTAAATAATAATAATATAAACTCATTAAAAAAGTTTTGTCTTGTGTTCTGTAACGCCTATGATATCGTAGTGGTACAATAAGACAAAATAGATGTTAAGACATTTTGACAGCCATCTTTATCGTAACCTCAACTTGCCACTTGCCATTGTCTTGCTTGTGGGTGTGTGCTGCTGTACCGCATCGCGTGTGTCTATGTGTGTGAGAATGTTTATTTTCCTATAAGATGAGAAGACCCGCCCAGGTCTCTTTCTGATTGGCCTAGCCTGAAACGTTAACCTATGTCAACCAATCATCGCTCTTTTTTCAACGCATGGGTTCAGTTAGTGTGCACGGCCGTCTTTCACTCATGACTGACAGGCAGCAGACAGGCAACGCTGTCCTCTCTCCGTGGCCGGTAGAAACCGTCCATTTGGACCACAGATAGTAACAAGTAATAAGCCCTTTTACACCACAGTAACAAGTACTGCGTTACTGAATGTGCAAGGTAACGCATTAGCATTAACGTTATTAACGTTAACGTTATTAGTTACTGAGAAAAGTAGTTTCGTTACGTAACGGCGTTCGTTAAGTAACGGCGTTCGTTAAGTAACGGCGTTCGTTAAGTAACGCGTTAGTCCCAACACTGTCTCCTTCACAAAAATGGTTATTTAATAAAATGACATGATTCAGGGAAAAAATATATCCTGCATTTTTGGAACATGGAATGTTTTGACCTTTAAGATATATAGTTGAAGCTAAAGCTGTGTCTCCGAAAGGATTTTCCCACCGACCCCAAGAGAATGGATAATAAAACAAGCCCCACGGGGAGGACGGCAGAGGCTCCAACACCCTCCTGCTCTTTGATACAAACTAATTCTTTACTTACTCTGAACTTACTTCACCTTCACGGCTGATCAAGTTTCTCGCACCCAAGGCTGACCTTTCGCTGTGCATTTATTTTCTGATCTTTTATTCAAACACCAGTAAAAGACAAACAGCCCATAGGCTGCAAAGGGCAGTAAAAGACTACACCCAGCTCTGTTACATTTTCAACCAGGCAGACAGACACAAAGGGGAACAGAAAATTGAATCATCCTGATTCACGTCTCATGACGGTGTCCTGTTTATCTTAGTGTTGTTTTGGCAACATTGTTGCCTCACATGGTCTCACATCTGACCAAAAGAGAAGCACTGATAAAACTTGGACGTCCGGTCCAGAGTTTAAGACGCTTTCAATGAAAGGTGAGACAGGCGTCTGTTAAATTAAACCGTGGCAGAGAGCTGATCATCTGCACTACATGACAATATATAATATTAAGTGTTAAAATGCTGCTTCTTCTTTTTTAATAGTTAATTAGTTAAACTTTAGTTCCGGAGCTCATAGCAAAGACCGAACTCCGTCCAGTTTTTTTTTTTACAACATTCTGTAAAAAAAAAGCCAATGTAGAGTAAACAAACTGAATGGGATTAGATTACATTAAACTTTATTGATCCAACACGGGAGGAATTTTTGTGTTGCAGCAACAAAAGGACAGAGGTAGAATTGACAGCGGTAAAAACAAGTCAAATACCAAAGAAATCTAAAAATGCACAAGAAAAATACTGAATTCTCACAAAGAAATAGCTGTTAGAGGTAGAGGTAGATGACAGAGGACATTCATAGGAAATATATTACAAAAAGTTACTAAAAGTCAATTTAAAGGAAGTAAATGAGTGCCACATATGGTTTTGTTCACTGGTGGAGTGAGATCAGAGCATTGTGAACTAATCTGTCTTATCCAAACCACAGATGAGGCTGGCCATAATAATTATCATATCAAGCCGAAGTCACATGAGACTTCGTTGTCAGTTTTATCGTATGTATGGGACAAACAGCGACGTTACAGTTCTGTGAGAGCCATGCTGCCGCAGTAATTAAATCAGTGTACACATCAGGGGATGCGCAGGAAGAATAATATACTATATTGAGAACATATGTAAAAAGAAGGTGAAAGTAAAAAAAGTTAAAGTAAGGTTACAGTTTAGACCAGAGCAGAAAGATGGAGCGTTTTTTTTAACTACTATAAATGCATGCAAAAGCCTTGTATAAAACCTAAAATCCTACATTTCTTGTACCCTTTATGACGTCATCTCCTGGGCGGAATCGTATTATTGCAGGGAAAAACCAGAAGTATAATTATAATATAAATAAATTATTTAATTTGGACAAGGTTGGAGGGCCGCATTGAAAAACTCAACGGGCCGCATCTGGCCCCCGGGCCTTAGTTTGCCCATGCCTGGTTTAGACCCTGTAGTTAATTTAGTGGTGGTTACGTGCAGGACATTTTCTCCCTCATTATATCAGATTTATACAACAGCTCTGTTTTTCCTACATAATACAAGAAAATGAGAAAGAAAAGTCTGTGAGTCTCTGAGTCATGGAAACACAACAAGAATCTGGAAACAACGACAACGGGACTTTTACGAGCCTCGCAAATCCTGGACAACTGTCTGACTATAACTGCTGGCTGCCTGCTGTGGCCTTGAATGAACCTCTCCTCTCTCCCTTTTCCTGTCGTTCAACCTCAGTGACTGCTCGCTCGGGCCTCGCAAAACCTCTTACATACACAGGTTAAAATGTATATTCACACTTTTGTTAATGACCTTGTGCACTCCGCGACCCACAGGAAGGAACAAGGATGTGCATGCGAGTGTGACTCTTTTCTAAGCAGACACACCGATTTCCTGAGGCCTTACTCTATCTCGTCTGTTTACTTCCACCTCTGTGATCCATTCAGGCTTTAAAAAGGCCATAAACCTAATCAGTATCCAAGATTTATGGACACAACGGTTGGAGAGGAGTAACGATCACACATCGGTGGTAAATGCAATGTGTCGGCCGAGATACATTTTCTCTGTGAGATGCCATGTCCATTTCGAGCTTGGAGACATTTCACACAAAGCCATAAAAGTGGGCAGTGAGAAAGACCTTGTACAATGGAGATGTATATCTACCCTGGTCACCTAGTGTCAGAAATATAATTTATATTCTACAGCTGAAAACAATGAATCATTATCTGACATGAAAAGCCTGACCTCAACATATTCCGTCTCACCCTGTCCTCTTTATCTTCAACTCTAACTCCTACTACCTCCATGTCCTCCCTCACAGCATCGAGAAATATCCTCTTTGGCCTTCTCCTTTGTCTTCCTCTTTATCTGTAGGATCATTATTCTACTATTCTACTAATATAACCAGTGTCCCTCCTCTGGACATGTCCAAACCATCTCCATCTGGCTCCTCTAGCTACTTCTTTTTCTCCAAACCTTCCTGTCTCTGTTGTCCCTCTCTGTTTAACTCTGCCAACTCTGGCCCTGCCTCCTATCTTCTGCCTATATAAATATATATGTCTTCTGTCTGACAGTCTCTCTCTCTGTTTATATATATATATATATCATAGGCAGAAGATATATATATATATATACACACACACACATATATGAATAATGAATAATTTTGAGGACGACTGTATATATATATACAGTATATATATATATTTACACACACGCACATATATATATATACACATATATGTATATATATATCTCCTTGACAACAACAAAAACAAAAGAAAACAATAAAATCATTTGTGCAAATATATATTTGCATGTATGCTTTTTTTGTTTTTGTTTTGTTTTGTTGTCAAGGAAAATACAAACCCATCACGTGACTCATATTGCGTTTCATGTCCAAACTATCTTCCAGGCCAACTCACTCGACTGTACATCTGGTGACTCCTCCCTGTGCTCAGCTTCCTCTTCGGGAACCTAACCCTTTCATTTTCATGTCGCTAGGGGGCAGTCGTCTCACAGCAAATCAAAACTTTACAACGCAAACCACACTGTTTGTAGCCACGCCCTCGTGTCTCCTTAACTCCATCTGCAGCGAGTTAGCGCCACTGTGTGCTGGGTCATAACCGAGGGAGGTTCTGTTCCTCAGTGGATATCATAAGAATGGACTTTTCCACTGATCTGTCCTCTAGTCCTAAAATCCTGTCCACATTCCCTTGGAAATTGAAGCCTGCACCTTTCAACAGGCACTGAAATAATAGACTTCTTTGGATATTTTGTTTCTGTTTTTCCAACTTTTGTATTGTTTAGCACAGTCATTATCTAAAATCCACTACAACTGGAGTTGTAATTAAGTGACTGTGAACTCCACCCTCTGTAGTTCACCGTCTGTATCCCAGTCAGTGGTTATGAAATACTCCTTTCTTATCTTTGCTAATTGTCCTCTCACACACCCCCATACGGGTTAACCCCCTCCTCACCTCTTCTCTGTTACTTGTGGCATGTATGTGTCTCTCTCCACACATTCCAGACTAATGTGTCATGTACCAGCTTCATACAGAACCAGAAACATCACCGACCTCTTAAGTGACCAAAGGTTGCAGTTAATACTCAACTGTTCCCTTTTAAGTTTTCTTAGGTTTGTTTGAAAATCCGTCTCTCTGTCATCTATCTATCTGTCTATCTATCTGTCTGCCTATCTATCTATCTGTCTGCCTATCTATCTATCTATCTATCTGTCTGCCTATCTATCTATCTGTCTGCCTATCTATCTATCTATCTATCTATCTATCTATCTGTCTGTCTGTCTGCCTGTCTATCTATCTGTCTGTCCGTCTATTTATCTGTCCGTTTTTTTGGTGGTTGGTCAATCGATTAGTCTTTCTATCTGTCTGTCTGTCTGCCTGCCTGTTTATCTGTCGGTTGGTCAATTGATTGGTCTGTCTGTCCGTTGGTCAATTGATTGATCTGCCTGTTTATATATCTATCTGTCTGCCTGTTTGTCTGTCTTTCTGTCGGTTGGTCAATTAATTGATCTGCCTGTTCATATATCTGTCTGTCTGTCTGTCTGCCTCCCTGTTTATCTGTCTGTCTTTCAGTCGGTTGGTCAATTGATTGATCTGCCTGTTTATATATATCTATCTGCCTGTCTGTCTGTCTATCTATCTATCTGTCTGTCCGTCTATTTATCTGCCTGTTTATTTGTCGGTTGGTCAATTGATTGGTCTGCCTGTTTATATATCTGTCTGGTTGCCTGCCTGTCTGTCTGCCTGCCTGTTTATCTGTATGTCTTTCTGTCGGTTGGTCAATTGATTGATCTGCCTGTTTATATATCTATCTGTCGGCCTGTTTGTCTGTCTTTCTGTCGGTTGGTCAATTGATTCCACTGCCTGTTTATATATCTATCTGCCTGTCTGTCTGTCTATCTATCTATCTGTCTGTCCGTCTATTTATCTGCCTGTTTATTTGTCGGTTGGTCAATTGATTGGTCTGCCTGTTTATATATCTGTCTGCCTGCCTGCCTGTCTGTCTGCCTGCCTGTTTATCTGTATGTCTTTCTGTCGGTTGGTCAATTAATTGATCTGCCTGTTTATATATCTGTCTGTCTGTCTGTCTGCCTGCCTCCCTGTTTATCTGTCTGTCTTTCTGTTGGTTGGTCAATTAATTGATCTGCCTGTCTGTCTATCTATCTATCTGTCTGTCCGTCTATTTATCTGCCTGTTTATTTGTCGGTTGGTCAATTGATTGGTCTGCCTGTTTATATATCTGTCTGTCTGTCTGCCTGTTTATCTGTCTGTCTTTCTGTCGGTTGGTCAATTGATTGATCTACCTGTTTATATATATCTATCTGCCTGTCTGTCTGTCTGCCTGTCTGTCTGTTTCATCTATTTTTCAGGATTGTTGGGACCAGTGTATGAAAACTTCTTGTATCTTCTCAGGAGGCCTGTGCTAATGAACCCACTACCTCTGGCCTCATATCTTCAGTGTTTGACTTCCTCCAGGTTTTGCACAGCAGCTCCATTGTGAGCGCTGACGTCACTGTTTGTAGGAAGCCAAGCGAAACAGGCAATTCTGGAATGGAACATAATGTGCAAGTCCTTTTTTAGGTTTGTTAGAGTCTACTTTCCACAACACACGCCCCCTCCATCTATTTGCCGATGGATTTCTTTCTTTTTTTTTTTTTTGCTGAGTGATCTTAGTAGACAATACTGATTATGAGTGAGTGCAGAGCTCTCCCATGCTCCAAACAAGGCTGCAGATGTCACACAACCAATAATAGTTCATGATTTGCAGATTCACAGTGTAATCATAATTTCCACACTTGGATGTTGACAAAGCGCCAGACAATGATTTGGTTGACGAGGAATTAGCTATGGTTAAAAACAAAAGCCTCTTACCTTTTCGCAAATATCTCTATCCATCTCTGTCTATTTAGCTGTATGGGTGGCAATAGTAAAAATTTACAGAATAAAATTTGTTGAAAAATTAAAAACATTAAAAGAAAATGTGATTTTTCTCATCTGTAGTTGAAATTTCATACGGAAGTTTGGCGTAAATAGTGAATCTAGACCAGGCATGGGCAAACTTTCAGACTCTCGGGCCACAATTGGTCCTAAAATTGGACACGGGGGAGGAGTCCAGAGCAGAAAAATTGATCGTTTATATAAAAATAGGACAAATGGCATGTAAAGTTCATGTATAAAACCCTCAATGATGTCCTCTACTGGGGAAATGCGTCATTGCAGGGAAAAAGTATAATGATAAAATAATGAATTATTTAATCTGGACAAGGTTTGCGGGCCACATTTTAAAGCTCAATGGGCCGCACCTGGACCCCAGGGCCTTAGTTTGCCCATGCCTAATCTAGACAAACCAAAACCAACTCTGACACATTTAATTAATCTAATGCATTTCCCAAAACCTGGGTTGTGTTAAAAAACCTGGAAGTGTTATTTAACACTTAAGTCATGCTAATTGTTGACATATCACTTGGTCAAAAACAACACATCCTCACACATGTTCAACAGTGGGCAACGATTTATGAAGGCATTGGGTTGCAAAGTTTTGTGAGTGTTAAAATAAGGGTCTTCAAAAAACACTGACGGGCCAAATATTACTACAATGTGGGACAAATTTGGCCCCCGAGCCTGAGTTCGGCCTTGTAGTAGATATGCACCTATATTGATGCAACACACTGTATGCAGCCCATACTGGACAAGTGCGAAGACATAAGCTCTGACTTGTTTTCCAAGGGACTCAACAGGCTCTTCCTCAGAACAATGCTGGGTCTTTTGCTGAACCATTACATAAGCTCTGGCCCTTATAGAATTCTTTGACTCTCTATTATTTCTGTTGGAGTCTGTCGGAGAAGAGTTACACAACAGTGATCATGGGCACACCTTCCACTGGCAGAACTGCGTGAAGTAGTAATCCAAGGATATAAAATAAGATGGGAACCCGGAATGCCGGAAATGTATAATAAAAAGTAAAATAAATAAATATACCCAGTTATGTTGGTCCTTTTACAAAAAAGAGCTACCAAAAAATACAGTTTTGATTGTGTTGCATTCATTAAAGACTGTACATTTCTGTGGAGATCTGTTTTGCATCATTTCTTTTTTATCTTAAAGCTGCCACACAACCATGCATCTGCCTACAAATTCATCCATCCATCCATTTGTCACTCAGTGTGTAACAGCTGTATTACTTGTCCGTTGTGTTTTATGGGCCTCTAATCTCGGGTTTTATGGTCATGTAAAGGTCTGGTAAAGTATGGTTGGCGTCCAGAGGTAAAAAAAAAAAAAAAAAGGACAATCTCTGTTTGCTCTTCACTTGACTGATATGGGAGGAATGCTCATCAATAATCCTCTAGTCTGTGTCTACATGTGTGGTGCATGGTTGGGTGCAAATCCAACAAACTGTACGTTATCGTTGTGCAACATTCTATCTTTCATCCTTTTCTTTTTTACTTTAAAGTTTTATATCCTCATAACTCTGAAGAGATCCTTGCTTTCTACTTTTAAATGGATATATTTTACTACCTTACAAAAAAAGGGTGCTGCGGACAGACCTGCACAGGGTAAATATAGATCTCTCACAGTTCCGAGACATGCAGCCAGTGCTCACTAACACTTTAAAACCATCACGCAGAGTGACCACAAATTACTTTGCAATATGCCATGTCCATGAGAACTGTTGTAAAGGTCATAAAATAATCTGCCTGTTCATTATAGCCAAGGTTTGACTTCATGCTCCGCTGCCCTGTGTGTGTCTCCCCGTCCAGGAAGAATGCTGACTCAGGAGTAGGAGTGGAGTAATACTGGCACTCCAACAGAAGTGAGCTAACGTAGATGTTAGAGTATGTAAAGAATAAAGCGTCCTCTACATGGATAAAAATTCAGTTTCCCACAGTTGTTTTACACAAATCCCCCAATGCCCTTTATGCAACTTGTCCTTTTTCCAGTCCCAGTTGGCCATAAATGAGTAACATGACAATTTTCTTCCCCGACAATCCTGCACCCTTTTTTACCCCCTCCCCTCGTCCCTCACTCCCTTGCTGAGGACTTCAACCAATTGCACCTCAGCAGCGTCCCTCCCCTGGTCTGATAAATAGCACCAGAGACCAGAGAAGGTCCATCTGTCTTACTGTACTCCCCCTTTTGGAGAGTTTTCCCTCTCACTCCTCCTCTCACTGCTTCAGCCTCTCGCTGCGACCATGTCTGTCAGAGCTGTGAAAACAACCACCTACTCCACAATGTCCTCCAGGGGCCCATCTCAGGGCTTCAGCAGTCGCTCCTTCTCCGGGTATGGAGGAGGCAGGCAGAACTACGCCGTGCGCAGCTCCTATGGAGGAGTGGGCAGCAGCGGTGCGGCCGTGGGAGTCGGTGGGATGAGGGTTGGCGGGGGGTTTGTGGCCGGTGGCGCCGTGCAAAGAGGAGGTGGCGTGGAGTTTGGCTATGTAGGCTTTGGTGGAGGTATGGGTGGATGCATGGTCAATGAAACGGTGGCCCCCATCACGGCCGTGACCGTCAACAAGAGCCTGCTGGCACCCCTGAATCTGGAGATTGACCCCAACATCCAGACCATCCGCACTGAAGAGAAGGAGCAGATCAAGACTCTCAACAACCGCTTCGCTTCTTTCATTGACAAGGTAAGTCAACAGGATGATGAGTTCAGGTACTTTATATAAAATAGTAAAAAAATTGATTTTCAGCATGCAGGATTGAATCACTGTAGAAACTAATCAACTGAATACAGAAGAAAAGAACAGCACTTTGACAATGTCAAACCCAAATTGATGCAGGAGCAACTTTTCCCTGAGTACAACTGTGCAAAAATAGTTACTTCAAGGGCAACTGGACATAGTAGGATTCTTGAAGACCCCTCATCCAAGAAACCATCAAGAAACCTACTATGTCCAGATTCTCTTGAAGTAATTTTTTTTCAATTAAATGAATCCACGCATAGAGTTTACTGCTTCTTACGACTGTAAAAACAGCACAAGAAATGAAAAGTTAGATATAAAGTTTATGTCATTCATTTTGGAGATAATTGGATTAAATTGTTATTCGCAAAAAGTTTTTAATCTCATCATACACGACGTGACAGGTTGATGGATGCACCAGACAGGAGGACATTTTCAAGGTTAACGTGATGAAGGCACAGTTGCATTTTATTTTCATCTGAAGAGATCCACTGGATTGAAGACAGAGAGGAGATGAAAAAAATGTGGGCGTGGTAGGAGTGAAGCTTTTAAACAATACCTGGGCAAACTAAGGCCCGGGGGCCAGATGCAGCCCGTTTGGCGTTTTAATCCGGCCCGCCAAACTTGTCCAAATTATACTGTTAATTTACATTATTGTTATCCTTCTACCTTTTCCCTGCAAAACCAGCATTCCCCCAATAGATACTCTCAAAGTAAAGCTTAAAGCATTTCACCTTTATTCAATACTTAACTTATTATTTATCTTAGTTCA